>JASDQU010589528.1:32013-50002 GCA_032191745.1 Picea mariana
TTGTCTATAGTTTGACTATGGAGAGCAAAAAAAACAACGTTTAGGGCCTCAAAACGTCCCTGGAAGTACAACAAGATGTGATGACATGAAAAAATACAAAATAATCTAGTTGGATTAGGCGAGAGGCCACCTGTATCCACCTGGAGGATGTGTGGGGCTTCAGACAACCCCAGAAGTGTAGAAACCACAATTACAAAGCAATACAATAGAATGTGTTGAACAAAAATGGACACAAGGATCCAGTTGGAATAGGTGGGTGGCCACCAATATCAACCTGAATCAATCCTCCCCCCTTAGGAATAAATGGTCTCCATTGTGTTGATTTCCCCCATCAGGCGAGTAAACTTTTGTTATATTTGTCTCCGGGTGAGCCACTTTCCTTGGTGTAGGAGTTTCCCTACCTTGACAACTCGATAAAGATGGATCCGCTGCTGGCGAGTTCCATTGACCCATGTGTCCACTATCTGGTGAGTGGATGCTTTTTCCATGCAGTAAGGGTTGAGATATGTTGGTGTCAATTTTTATGTGATCTTAGATGTGTCCAATAACGATGGAAAAATATGGCCTAAGGAGGTCCACATTGAATACTGGATGCAAACCAAGGAAGGGTGGAGTGTTGAACTCAAAAGCATTACTATCCACAGCCTTGGTGATAGTGTAAGGCCCATAAGGAAGTGGGTGAATCTTTCGAAGGGGCCCGATGAGATGCTCCTTCTGCAAATGTAACCAGACTTTGTTGCCAACTTGAAACTAGTGTGGTACCTTGTGTTGATCATGGTGCTGATTGTACTTAGCATTGGATTTCTGCAAAATCTCCTGGACCTATTCGAGGATGTGTTGAATCTTCTCAATAAATAGGGTGGCTTTGTTGATTAAAGACTGATCATGGGAATATTCTGTTTGTGCGGTGGCAAGAGGAGGTGCGACATCAATGGGTCCAAAGGGTTGGAATCCCAGACCCACCTGAAATGGGCTATGGCTAGTGGAACTATGGATAGCCCTGTTGTAACTGTGTTGGACATATGGGAGACTCACGTCCCATTTATGAGGATGCTTAGAATTGTACATGCAAAGGATGTGCACAATCAACTAATTGATGACCTCTATTTGGACATCGGTTTCAGGGTGGAAAGCAGTGGATTTTGTGATCTTGGTGTTCAATACAGACCAGAGACTTGACTAAAAGGTGTTGAGGAACCTGTTGTCTTGGTTGGAGATGATGGTCTGTGGTATCCCAAAGTGGACCCACACTCATTCAAAGAAGAGCTTGGAAGTATGTGTTGGTGTGACATTCTTCTTACAGGCTGTGAGGATGACCATCTTTGAAAACTGATCAATCACCACAATCACACAGTCATTTCCTTGCTTGGTGGATGACAAGATAAACATGTAATTCATTGAGATGGATTCCCAAGAATTATCAGGAATAGGAAGAGGTGTGTATAAGCCTTTCTTCTTTATGGATGGCTTGGAAATGGCACAGACAGTGCAAGATCTGATATACTTGTTGATGTCCTATCAAAGTTTTGGCCAATAAAAATGTTTTTGAAGAATGACCATAGTTTTCTCTACACCAAAATATCCCACCACCCGACTGTATTGGGATTCACAAATCATCTTTGCATTCTCACTTGTAGGAATAAAGATATGGCCCAGGTTGCATAAGATTCCATTCCAATTTTGAAAATCAGTGACAGTTTCGCCTGGAACCAAGAGCAGATATGTGGTGGCGAAGTCCAGATCTTGCTAATAAAGTTAGGGCCACTCAGATGCTTCATGTCCACAAGAATGGAGCACAATGGTGAGTGCAGCCACATGAGGCCAACTGAGGAAGTCAACGACATGATTGGAGATACCTATCTTATACTTGATGTTGAGATGGAACTGTTGCAGATAGATGGACCACTTTTGATGGCAGTCATTCTGGAATTTCTCTTGTGTCTATATGAATTACAGAGGCTTGTGATTAGTGTGTATGGTCATCTCTTTCCCCGGAATGTAATGTTTCCATTGAATATAGTCTTGTACAATGTAATACATTTCCTTGTCATAGGTGGGGTATTTTCGGATAGTATCAGAGAGTGTCTCACTACGGTATGCCACCGGATGATCGTCCTGAGTGAGAACTGCACCCACGGCATAGTCAAATGCATCAATCTCAATCTTGAATGGTTGTTGGAGATTGGGAAGGAGAGTACTGGAGCTGAGCACAAGTGATTCTTAAGATCATCAAATGTTCATTGTTTCTCCTTCCCACACAGAAACTTGTCCCTACCACCATCTTTGTTCACCTAGCTAAGGGCCCATACAATATGGGAGAATCCCAACATGAACCATTGGTAGAAGTTGGCTAGTCCCAAGAAGCTATGAAGCTCAGTCAGTGTGGTCGGGGTTGGCGAGTCACGGATGACTTGCATCTTAGCTGGATCGACATGTACCCCATTCTCATCAACAATGTAGCCCAAGTATTGGACCCTGTTCATGCCAAAATAACATTTTTCCAAGTTGGCATAAAGCTTGTGCTGCCGCAGAGTGCTCAAAACCTGTTGAATATGTTGCATGTACTCTTCCCGTGTTCAGTTGAATATGAGGATTTCATCCAAATATACTATCAAAATGGAGTTGGTGAAGGGTCTCAATACATCATCTATCAACCTCATGAAAGTGGTTGGTGCATTTGTTAAGCCAAAGGGCATGACTAGCCATTTGTAAAGACCTTCTTTAGACTTCAAGGTTGTCTTCCATACATCGATTGGTTTGATGGGAACCTAGTGGTAGCCATAATTTAGGTCAATATTGTTGAAGAAATTTTCCCCCTTGAGTTGGTCAATAAGTTCATAAGTCCTAGGAATGGGGTAGCAGTTCCTAAATGTGATTTTATTTAAGGCTCTGTAATCAATGCAAAGTTGCCAAGTCCCGTCCTTCTTCTACACCAGTACAATCGGGCTTCTGCAAGGGGAGGATTTGGGTCTAATGTGCCCCTTTTTAGGAATATCTTGTATATGATGCATGATTTCATCATTATCCATCAACGAGTGCCAATAATCGGTCCATTAGGTAGAGGTGCGTCGAGGGTCAGATCAATTAGATGCTTGACTTGGAAGTGTGTTAGTACCCTATAATCAAGGTGAAGATGTATTTATATTATTCCACGATCATGTCCACTTGCTTCTAATACAAAGAGAGGCTTTATATAGAGGCCAAAGATGTGGCAGCAACCTTATGCTTATTGTGAGCATGGATCACAAAGAAGATGAACTTCTCGGTCTGTGAAATGACCTTACTTCATTTCTTAGTAGAGATTAATTAAATAGCAATAGGCCACACTACCTCTGGGATATTATACAATTGTTTACCCAAATTAATAATAAAACTATAGGGTCTAGACTCATACACATAATGATGCTTACATAAATATGGTTTTACTAAAAGAGCATCACAAACTTCAAGGGGAGAAATATCACACAGTACCTCATCTTTGAAAGGCTTGATGTCGTAGGGCATATGACTTTGTTGGTTGACACTGATATATCTTCCTTGATGAAGGCAGTCGATGATGTAGGGTTGCAGGTGTGGTGTCATTAGCAGGTCCAATCTCTTGATGAACTCTGTTGAAATCAGGTTCTTCTGACTACCGCTGTCGACAATGAAATGAATCAGAGCCCCCTTGACCCAAATTTGCTAGTGAAAGATCCATTCCCCTTCCTCTAGTTCTTTTGGTTCTCTTGGCCAGACTTTCGCAGTAGCAATAGTGGCACTATGTTCAACATTGATAATCCTCTTCCCTCCTTCATGATTTGACTCAGAATCATAATAAGCCTCTGACTCGGAAGCCTTTAGCTCGACCATGAGGGACTTCTTGGAGCGACATTCTTCGGTGTTGTGCCAAGGAATTCTATGGTACTCACACCATTTTCCCATGTCCTTCTTCATCTTTTCTTTGCCCTTCTTGTGCTTTGGCTTGGAGGGATTTTCTAAGGGTGGCCATCTTGACTTGGTTTCTTGTTATGTGGGTTCGAGTTGCCTTTTCCCTACTTTGGTTGTGAGGGGTTTGTAGATCCAAACTCTCATTGTTTCTGCTTAAATTTATGCTTGATCTTGACAACGTATCTATAAGCCGTGCCCAATGAGGTGATGTCTAGGAAATCCATTTCTATTTGAATGTATCTATGAAAACAACCGTGGTATTTGAGCACCATATGGCACTCAAATTCTTTGATACCCAATTTTGTGCGTAGGGTCTATCCATCTTGACGTAGGGTGGTCCATCTGGTGTACTAGTCCTCATAGATTCCAACATGGTAGCATTGTTATTTAATGGAGTCCTGGAAGGAATCCCATGTAAGGGCCACAACAAACATTATATATTCCTCCATGACCCTTTCCTCAGAGTAAGTATCCCACCGGTGTTTAACATGGGGAACGACCTTGAGGAGTGAGAAAGTGATATTTTCCTTATCGGAAAAATTGTGGACTGGAAAATATCCTTTGAGCATATCCATCCATTTATCCTCAACATCCTCATTTGTCGGTCCTTCAAATAATGGAATATCAAAATTTACCTGTACCTTGAAGGGGGTTGCATGGCAACTTGATAATATGCTTCTCCTGTGGGCAGCCATCGTAGGATCTACGCGAAGTTGTCCATAATTCCATTCCTTTGTCGTGTGAGGGATTCCTTGAGCAACATTTTAATAGGATATCCTTATCCATCATATTTATTTTTGTTCCCCTTGGTTTGTTGTCTGGCTTGGCATGGCCGATCTTGTAGTGGCTTGATTGTTTCGAGTCCCAACTTCTTGTACCTAGTTCTTGTTGGAGACATCAACGAACAAAAATAAATAAAGAGAAGACCACTATGATTTCACTGATCTAGATTTAGGAGTGGAATGAACTAATTAACAGACTAAATATAATAAACATAGAGATATGAAGAATAACACAAATATCCAGTGTATAATATCTTCTATTAAATAATGAAATAGGATGAAACTGAAACACTTGCTCGAATGGTGGTAGCTATCTCTAAGAAGAGATGTTGTTGTTGCATGCATCTGTCCGAGAATAATGGATTACAATGAGGCTCCAGAGTCATTTTTTATATTATTTATGAACGCCAAAATCCTAGACATCCAAAAACCTAACCCTAGAAGGTGAAACACCAAACATTATGTGGGCCCTATGGGTAAGTTGGTGTAATTTGGTACCTCAACTTCCAAGGGTCGTAACGTTTGCATATAACCTCCGTTTTAGGTGTGTGATAGCCCGTTGGAAAGGTATTTCAGAGGAATACAGATTGCTCGATCACACTATGATGTTTTCCATAATTTGACTATGGTGAGCAAAAAAAACAACATTTAGGGCCCCAAAACGGCCCTGGAAGTACATCAAGATGTGCTGACATGAAAACATACAAAAGAATCTAGTTGGATTAGGTGAGAGGCCACATGTATCCACCTGGAGGATGTGTGGGGATTCACACATCCCCAAAGGTGTAGAACCCCAAATTACAAAGCAATACAACAGAATGTGATGAAAAAAAACGGACACGAGGAGCCATTTGGAATAGGTGGGTGGCCACCAATATCCACCTAGATCAAATCAAGAATGTGATGAATTGGTAGGAAAACAGATTCCTATTTTAGTCATATACTTGGATCCTGTCTCCTTCCTATTTGAAAATTGTTTCCTAACTTCCAAAGTGCTGATTGTTGTGTAGGTAGACTTTGTACTTGAAATTATAACAACATTAGACTTGGAGTCATGACAACACAGAGTGCACTTGGAGTTGTATTTTTTATACAAATTCAAAACAACAAAGAGTGAATTTGGAGTTACAGCCATTGTTTGGAGTCGCGAAAACAAAGAGTGCATTTGGATTTGCAACAATTGGATTGTGCCTGAAATTGCAGCAACAAAGAGGAATTCCAACCACTGTGAGGAGTTGTAGCAACTGTATTAATCTTCTGTAGCAATATTAGTACATGAAAGTAGCAAGTTCCTTTAATAAATATGCAATAATAGCATATAAATGGCATATAGGGAAACATTTGTACCGTAATGAAAAGTAAGGAAAAAACGGATAAGGAAATTGTCGAAAAGGAAGTGATCAATGGAAAATGGTATTAGACGGGTGCTAAAAGTATGACAAATTAGGCACCCGTCACATGCCCAGGAGAAGAAAATAAACCCTCTCCAGGAACATAGAATAAGAAATGATGATGGAACTGAAGAGCATAAGCAAAGAGAACATAGAGTGTTGAACACTATTGATGTCATATTGGAAGAAAATTTTGATAACTTTGACCTAGAGGTTGATATCATTCAAGATGAGAGTCTTGAATCTGTACAAAGGGATGAAGGTGAGTCATCCTTGTATATTTTTGATGAACATGAAGAGTATGATATCTCATAAGAAAATGCTATGCAAACAAGGGAACAAGTCAACATATTCAAAACAAAAGAGACCGTGGAAAAAGAAAAAGAGAAGACCAAACAAATGTTGTAGAAATGTCAAAGAAACAAACATTTTCCAATCAAATAAAGAATCATCCACAAATGACTTATAATGTAATCGATGATTTGACCCATTTGAGAATTAATCTCCCTGTCATGGAAGTGGTGAAAATCCCACAATAAGGATAAAATATTCTCAAGTTTCTTGATGAGACAAGTACTAGAATAGAAAATGTTGTAACAAATTCCAAGCTTCAACAAAATATTTTAGCAGCCAAACCCAAGGGTAAATTTCCATTGTTCTACATCACAACAGAAAATCATGATTTAGTACTATACAACTATCTAGTTGATAGTGGAGTTATCAATAAAATCACGCCCTTGTCAGTAATGGAATCTATGTGAATGGGATGTACGAAGTATTATGAAATTGGAGAAATTATTTATGTGATAGACTCAAGAAAGGTCCCATCATATGGGGAGATTAAATTTTTTTGTGCATGTATAAGTGCAGTGCCCCATATCACAATTATTTTTATTATTATCATGGTGTATTTACCTCCAGTGTATGGACTAGTTCTAGGAAGAGATTGGTTTTCACTAATTGGAGGTTATATCATGAATGATGAAAGTTAAATGATGTTACCAAAAAAACATGGAACAATGGTGAGAGTCCCCCGAGAAGCCATAAAGCCAATTTCTTTCAAGAAAAAATATAATGAATTAGTGCAGGACTACATTGATGTTGAGATTAAAAATTATGCAGTGCTTGATCCAAAGCATCCTAGTATTTCAAAGCAGGAAGGAGATAATTCTTTTGATTTATTTTGGAAGATGTCTTTCGTTGATGCCTGCTCCAAATCTAGAAGTGGAGTAGGGATTTTTTTCAAGATCCCTAACTCAATTATACATCCACACACCATCAGACTCAAGTTTCCTTGTACAAACAATGAATAAGAATATGAAGCATTGATACAAGGGATGAAACTTGCACTAAATATGAAAATAGAAAACTTGATAGTAATTGGTGATTTTGAACTGGTTATAAATCATATTAAAAAGAATGACAAGATAACAAAAGAGAAGTTGAAATTCTATGCTGAAAGAGTAAATGAACTCATGAATTATTTCAGTTCATTTAACATCTCCTTCATCCTCAGAGATAAAAATCAGAAGTATGACTCACTAGTGGTTGGTGCATCACTATTCAATCCTAATGATTCCTAGAATAAAAATACATTTTAGGTCAGGAGGATTTTCAGGCCTTTAGTACCCGATGATTAATGTCATATCCAATGTTTTGAAAATGATGAGCAGCTGGCTAAATTTCTTGCTGATACAAATGATTCTACAAAAATCCCTGAAGATCAAAGTCATGTATCTCTTTCAAAGCATTGTATCAATTTTGAATCTCTTTTCACAACATATGAACAAACTAAATTTCCCAATTTGAAAGAAGAAATTTCTGTAAGAAAAGTGCAGGAAACTCAAAAAATAAATATTGGCACTCTAGACTCTCCAAAGTATGTAAAACTCATGTTTGAGAGTCATTTTGGATACGTTTTGGGATCTATGCTGAAATAAATTCGAAGTGTAAAAGGAAGTTAGAATATGGAATAGAGTGTGCGACAGAAGTAGACTTCAAGCAATCAAAGAGCGCGACAAAAGGATGCACGACAGAACAACGCGTAAAAGGAGAAACAATTATAAACCATTGGGGTTTAGGGGACACTTTGTCCACTTTTGTAACAGGTTTTTGGGGGACATTTTGTCCACTTTTGTAAGAGGATTAGCCCAATTTTTATTTATAAATATGTAAAAGGAAGAGATATATAGAGGATGGGTGTATGTATGTAAGTTCCTAGTGCTTTTGGGTAAGGGTGTTGAGCGAATCAATAAATATGAGGTATGACTGAGGAGTGCACTCGCACTGCAGTGGAAAAACTAGGTAGGTTTGGGATGAGGTTATTGATGCACATCCGGTAGCGCATTTGTAAGAAAGCTATTAATGAATAAGATAAGCAATCAGTCATTGTGGACGTAGCCCAAGTTGGGTGAACCATGAAATCTATGTGGTATGATGCATTTTCAATTTCTGATGTTTTTTTATTTATGTTGAATGTATGGATCACATATGATGTTATATTGTCACACATAGATTATGTTTAGTGATAAAGTAACTATTAAGCTATGATAATTGTGCACATGAGTAGAGGACCCAAATGATTCCTCACTTCCCCTCATCACTACAAAACCTTGGTTCCTACAGCCCCTCTACATACCTCGGGTGAGGCTTCACTTTCTTTGAAGGTGATATCAAAAGGGCTAGTTGTTAAGGTTTTTTTTGGTATTTGAATGATTGACGTTTTCTCCCTGCATGCCAACAAAAGGTTCCATTGTTGGGGCCAGGAATTGTAATTGAGGGGAATGTTTTGGAGGATGAATAGAGAAGAAATTGAAGAATGGATGGAAATGAAGCAGTGAGGATTTTCCAGAGAACAAAACAAAAACCCTAGTTCAATGACAAACAATGGTTACAAAGGTATGTTTTCACAGATCTACATAGAATTTTCTTTGGTGAATTTCTGATTATTTTGACTGAATGGTTAGGAAAGATAGTGGGGAACGTTGGGATATAAAGAGTTGAAGCCCTGAGAAAATGGACTCTTTAACTGATCAAACAACTCAATATAGTAAGTAATAATATTTCTCACGCAGTAGATTTCTGGTTGAGTAGTATACTGGGGGGTTATATTATAAAGTTTGCAATAGATTATACCCATTCTTATAGTGTTGTGGAGAAGGACTTCTTCAAGGTTCTGCGTAGAAGATATTTGAATGAATTATCTACATGGATAAAGATGTTAATGTGTGATAAGAATGTCATGAATATAGATTTTGATAGCTAAGTGCGTTCATGCACATAGGGGAACTGGGGGATGACCGGAGGATGGTCTGAGAGTGAGAAGGATGAGTAAGGATTAGATGGACTGAGGATGTCAAGAGAGGATGTTGACTCAGACAGAGAGATTGGAGAATTTTTTTGTGGGAAAAGGTTTATATATAATAAGAAGGAGATTGTGGTGGGAAAGGGAGAGAAACATAGAGAATTTGAGGAAAGTGACCCCTGCATAGAACTTCAGATCACATCATATGGAGAAAGGAAAATAAAAGAAAGAGATCCTCAGTACTTTCTAAAAGAAGGAAGTACATATCAGATCACAATGTGCATCAAACCCATGACCCTATGTGCATCATTAAGAATTGAAGTGGGAACTGAGACTTGTTTAAGAGAATTTGTAATAAGCGGAGGAAGTCGGATTAATAGTCAAAATAGTGGGAACATCACATTGAGTCAGATTTAGTCAACATCTCTGAGGGTAAGAACAACACCTAGTACAATGGAAGGAATATATCATACGTTGATAATCCCTGAGTTCCAGGGAAAAGGGTCGAAGGACCTTGAGTAACAATTGTTTGTATGTGACATAATATGGACTACGAATAATGTCTAGAACAAAGTGATGTAAATCACCCAGTTGGCCATGACATTCAGGGTTCATGCACTAATGTGGTATTTGAAGTTTCAGACAACTTTACCAGCTGGACAGTCAAGGACTATGGAAGAGATCAGATAAACACTGTTAAAATAATCCAGAGAGCTTAAATCCAAATTCTAATATATTACAAAACTGGAGGAAATCAAGCAAGTACAAAACGAGACAATGTGGGACTACAACCAAAGATTTAAAGATATAATGGGTAGGTTAAACTTTCATATTCCTAGTGAGAAAGATCGAGAATGTTTTATAGCAAGCCTATTACCACACATTCGTTGTCCATTAACACAATAGAAGGTCACGTCGCATCCAAAAGCTATGGAAATCACGATGAAATTGGAAGCATCCCCTATAGGATATGGCGCAGGTATGGACCAGGTATAGTCACAGTTGGATGTGTTGAGAATTATTTATCAGAGATAACAAAGGACAAGGAGAAGTGTGAACATGTTTGGTGTATAACATGTAAGACAAAAGACCATAGAAAGGAATATTTCCCAGCCTTCACGTAGTACATGGCTATAGGAGCACCAAACCCTTTGACGCAAGGAGTAGGATACTACGAGATATGTAAGACATGGGGACATCATCCAAATTATTTTCCATTACTTCATAAATATCATAGTACCCCAAGAAATTTATTTGTTAATTTTTTCAAATCGGTAGGACATGATGAGAAACATTGTCGGACATTATACTTGATGAGAGAGTGCACTTTGTGTAATGTACCCAAGGCCGAGCCCCATTATAAATCTTGTTTATGAAATGAATTGTAAATATCTTTTGTAGGCTGGTGAGCCAAGTTTATATAATTTGGTGGTATTATGTGATTGTTAGGCCAGAGAGCCTAAGGGTTGAATGCCAAGAGCCTTCTTTTGTACATGTATCAATGCAGAACATTAATAAAATATAAACACCACCGTGTGCAGACCGATCATGATGAATGAGTGATGGGGGACTAAGCTTCCACAGAGTGGGCAAGGGATTAGTGGCTAGAAGGTGGGAAGAGGGGATAAGTGTTGAACCTAGGGGGCTAAGCCTAGGGGCTTAAGTCCCTGGGGAATAATATTAAAATATTATTCCAAAAGACATGTGAATATTATGTTTTATCCTAAGTTATTTTTGGAAAGACAAGCAACTTCCAAATGGAAGGAATGCATGTTGAAGGAATGCATGCGGTTTCATGGGTGAAAAGTGTCAAACCGAGCCCATGCAAATAAAACAACTGAGATGAGCCATGGTGAGCATTCCTCCTCCATTCAACCTGACCGTCTGAGCATGAACCCGTCGGACCCCTGCAAGAGACCTCGTGCCATTCTGAAATCAAGGGGGGAAGCCTGTGTGTTGATTTCAGGAATAGCCTGTTTTGATTTCTGCAAAATTTGATGCATCCTTTGTCTGAGTAGATCGAGCCTGTGTGTGGAGTCTCTATCCCAAAGCCATAACCGTGAGACCATCCTGTCGTTGTTGAGCCTATTTGGAAATCCCATGTCTATTATCCCCATTGGTTGTTGTGGTCACGCAATGCTAGACTGCGTGTGTCTTGTTGGCCAGTATGTAAAACACTCTCTCCAGGTGAGAGAGGTGACTAAAGTTGGAAGAACAGGTTTCTTGGCCTATGAGCGACTCTCTCTAGGTGAGAGAGTGTGTAGAGGAAGGAGAGAACTCCTAGAAGGAAACCTGTAGCTGCCACAGAGCTTGGAGACTTCTGGTCTGGTCTATTGCTGAAACCCAAGGCAAGGGAGGTTAGCAGCCGAAGGACTGTCTAGGTGATAAAGAAGGTGTATACTCCTGGGGTGGAACGGGCATGTGGGGAAGGAGAGTTTGTGGGCAGTGAGTATGAGTGGTTCCTGGGAGAAAATTCCTTTCTTGTGACTATGTGTTTTCTCTATAACCTCAACCTAGGCTAGGATTCCTTGCCTTCGGGGTGGAGCTTAGTCCCAACTTGGAAGTGACCCACTACTAAGCTTGATGAGCAGTGTGGTCTAAGGATGGGAGGTTCGTGGAAGGCCTGCACCTGGTTGGTGGAATTACCACCGTTTCAAAGATAAGTACCAGATGATGTTTTAATTACCTTTTTGCATGTCTGTGTATTTATATTTATAATGTATTTTGTTATGCATACAAATTAATGTTAAAGCCATTGATTATTTATAATAGTAGTAATTCTTATGGTTAATCTGAGTTTAAATGTGTTTCATTTGCTTAAATGCATGTCTTATTTATAGAATTAAGTATGAGATTGTTATTCCATGTAATAATGTTGGCTGGCCATGGGGTTGATGGTTGGGAACGTTATAGTTTGGTATCAGAGCCAAGGTTTCGATGCTGAGCCTAGATGGGTCAGTTGAGTAGTCTTTGGACCGAGGATTTGAAGAGAAATTGTATCTGGAGGACCAATTTCATACCTTTGAATGCTCCTGAGTGTCAAGGAGTTACTTGACCATGTTACCAAGCTCAGGAGGTGTAGCAATGTTATGAAACCGTAGTCAGGGTGGCATCTAGCCACAAGGAGAGAGGACTCCACACCAGAAGTGTTGGAGCCTTAGGATCTGTTCAGGTGGGAAGGCAAAACCTTGTGACCGTCAGACCTGGAAAAAGTGCTCAGGGCTTAAAAACCCTTTGGAGTTGCACAGGAACGCGGAAATTGTGATACACGAAATTCCGAAACGATCTACATCGTAGATCGTAAGTGACCATCAGATCAAGTGGAAGAATAGACCGTAATTTCAGAATTTCGGCAAATGGAAGTTCGATATGTGGGGATGCACGAACTCCCGATGTTGAAACCCTGAAACGTCGAAAAGATCTGCGCAGTAGATTGGAGAGAAGTCTAACCATTAGATTGCCTTGGAATGGACGTGGACACATGGGTGTGCACCACGTGCCAGTGAGTTGAGAAGACAAGCGAGAATGGTGGGACCCGATGATGTCATCGAAGGTTATGTGAACCTTCCTGAACATGCCACGCACCACCGTGATTAAGGGTGATAGCTGTACTGTGGGCTCAGAGAGTAAAGTAAATCGGAATTTCAGAATTTTGGAGTTGGAGTGACAAGGGGTTGAGAGTCTCGTGGATCAAGACCCCGAAGCCAGTAGTCCCGAAAGCGAGTGTTAGAGCCTCGTGGACCAAAACCTCGAAACCTGAAGTCCCGAAGTCCCAAAAATTGCAGAGCCATTAGAGCTCAGAAAACTTTGTGAAGTCAAAAATTTTTCTCAATCATGTTGGTTTATGAATATTGTGATTTTGTTAAGGGTTTAAGGACTGAAAAACTTTGGATGACTGCACGTTATGTGTGCAGAGTCCAATGAGTGTCAGAACATCCAAAAATCGACACTGAGTATGGAATTGTAAGAGGTACAGATTGCCTTCGAAACAAAGGACGAAAGGGTAGGAAGGAATGTCAACCTTGGAATCGAAGGATCAAACTCTAATGGGCACAAAAAAGAGATGGATAAGGAAGGACATATGATGAAAATCATTGAAAGATTGCAGAAAGATGCCCAAGCTCACCGAGCTGATAGACGAAATCTCATGAGGGTCAGGGATCAACAGGGTGAATTTAACTTAAAGATGTTGAAGATCCTGAAATGAATAGAAAGGAAATTGGAGAAGGGGAGTGGCTCAAGTAAGATAGAGAGTCGCAGAGCCCCTAACAAGAAAACAAGATCAAGAAGTGTTAGGACCTCTGAGAGGAGAAGAAGATCGAGGAGTGGTAGTATACATCATCATCGCTCCCCAAAGCATTCTGGTAAGGAAGCACACAATAGTTCAAGCTCGTCCCCTACCAAAAAACACCGAAGATCTAGAGTGGATGAATTGAAGGGAGAAATGAACAAGATCAAGCCTCCAACGTTCGATGGAGAACATAAGAAGGAGGAAGATGCTGAAAATGGTTTCTTGGCATGAGGAAATATTTTCAACTACAAAATTATTCCCCTCATGTAGAAGGAATAATTGTGATGTATCAATTGAAAGGAAAAACATCCATGTGGTGGGATCAGTTTGTGTAGGTGCATCACATTAGGGAGAAAGATATCACTTGGAAGGAGTTCAATAGGTATTTCGAGAAGAAAGACATGACCAAAAGATATTATAACAGAAAGATGAAGGAGTTCTTTACTCAAGTTGTGCAGCATGACCATTGATGAATACGAACGAAGGTTTTTGGAACTACTGAAGTATGTTCCATTCATCAAAGATGAAGCTATCAAGATTCAGAGATATCTAAGTGGACTGCCACCTTCCATTAGTGAAAAAATCTAGTATGTTGATCCCAAGACTATGGAAGAAACAATAAGAAGGGAAAAATGCTTGTATGAATAGTAAAGAGAAAGGCCTACTTTTTAGAAGGCTTGGGATGATCAGAAGAAGTTCAGGAAAGAGCAGAGGCTAAAGGGAAACCAACCTCCCTTTTTCAGAAACAACCCTCGGGGGAAACCATCCTTTAGGGAGCCCAGGAAGGTGGAAGTGGATGAACAAATGCCCAGACCACCACATATGGAGTGTTGGGGTTGTAAAGGAAACCATAGGTACCAAGACTACCCCCACAGAAAAGATAAAGAGAGAACCGTCCACAATGTTCAGCAAGTTGAAATAGTGGAGGATATGGGAAGTAGAATGCCAAGGATCTACGCAGCCCTGGACAACAAGAAAGTAGAATTTCAATCGCACATGATTGAAGTGGAAGGTATGATTAACAACCGACCATTTAGTATTTTAATCTATTTAGGGGCTAGCCATAGTTATGTAGACACTAGGGTAGTGGAAAGTTTGCATTTATCAAAAAGCAAACATGAAAAGTGTTGGTTAGTGCAGTTGGCTACAGGAACCAAGAGGAAGGTCACTAAGTTGATTAAGTCTTGTTCTGTAGACATGAATGGATTGAGAACGGAGGTTGAATTGAATGTCATGCCTTTAGGTTCTTACGACTGCTTAATTGGGATGGACTAGTTGGACCAACACCATGCTCTTCTGCACTATCGTAACAAGAGGTTTACATGCCTGGATGAGGAGGGAAATCAAAAAATAGTCCAAGGAATTCCCAGAGCTGTGGCTATTAGAGAAATCTCAGCTATGCAGCTGAAGAAGTGTTACAGGAAAGGCTGCCAATTATTTGTAGCCTGTGTAGAGGAAGCATCTAGAGATGAAGTCTCAAATATTGGAGACCATGAGGTACTCAGAGAGTTCAAGGACATATTTCAGGAGGTACCTGGACTACCTCCGAAGAGAGACATCGATTTTTCTATAAATTTGATGCCTGGAGCAGCTCTAGTTTCGAAAACTTCTTATAGAATGAGTATGCCAGTGATGAATGAGTTGCAATTGCAGCTTGAAGAGCTTCTGAAGAAGGGGTACATTTGCCCCAGTGTGTCACCTTGGGGTGCCCTAGTCCTGTTCGTGAAGAAGAAGGATGGGACATTGAGGCTATGCATTGATTTCTGACAGTTGAACAAGGTAGCTGTTAAGAACAAGTATCCTCTTCCGAGGATCAACGATCTTTTCAATCAGTTGAAGGGTGAAAAAATATTTTCAAAGATATATCACAGGTCCAGATATCACCAAGTAGAATAAAGTATGAGGACATCAGCAAGACCACCTTTAGAACAAGGTATGGTCATTACAAGTTCACAATGGTGTCGTTTGGAGTATCAAACACACCTATTGTTTTTATGTGCTTAATGAATGGTGTATTCAGGGACTATTTAGACAATTTTTTCATAGTCTTCCTGGATGACATCTTAGTGTATTCCAAGTCAGAGGAAGAACATGAACAACACCTGATATTGGTGCTGAAAGTGTTGAGAGGACATGAACTGTATGCCAAATTGAGAAAATTCTCATTTTACCAAAGGCGGATCCATTACTTTGGGCACATTATTTCAGAAGAAGGGATCGTCCTAGATCCTGAGAAAGTTGAGGCCATCAAAGAATGGTTGGCACTAAGGAATGTGGCAGAAGTTAGATCCTTTATAGGTCTAGTGGGCTATTACAGAAGGTTTATTGCAGGGTTCTCAAAGATAGCTCACCCTATCACTTCCTTGCAAAGGAAGGAGAAAAATTTTCAGTGGACTGAAGAGTGTTAGAAGAGTTTCCAACGATTGAAGCAATTGTTAACCAGTGCTCAAATATTGAGGATTGCAGATCCAAATATGGATTCTGTGGTGTGCACAGATGCATGTAAGAAAGGGTTGGAAGAAGTTCTCATCAAGAATGGATTTGTAATCTGTTATGAGTCCAGGAAGCTGAAAGAGCATGAAAAGAATTATGCCACTTATGATTTGGAGTTGGCAGAAATCGTTCATGCTCTGAGGAAATGGAGATATTACCTCATGGGAAGGAGATTTGAATTGAGAACGGACCACAACGGTCTGAAATATTTGTTTGATCAACTGACTTTAAACGCTAGACAAAGTAGGTGGCTGGATTTTCTGTGCGAATACGACTTTGATATCAAGCATATCAAGGGAAAGGAAAACAAGGTGGCTGATGCACTCAGCAGAAAAGTGCATGAATTACATGCTACAGCCATTAGCATGTATAGGACTGATATCAAGGGTAGAATTTTGGAAGTTGGAAATGTTGATTTGTAGTACAGAGACTTAGTAGCAAAGCTACAACAGTGTGAGAGACCATAGAAAAAGGACAGTTACTCCTTGGAAGCTGATGGATTACTCCTATATAAAGACAGAGTGTATATACCCAATGTCCAGAAATTGAAACTTGTGATTCTAAAAGAAATGCATAACATGATGTATGATGGACACCCTGGATATCAGAAGACTGTGGCATCAGTCAAAAGCCATTATTTTTGGCCGTGTATGAAGAGAGAGATCGTTGAATACATCGCCAGATGTATGGAGTTCCAGAAAGTTAAGGCTAAGCATAAGCATCTAGCAGGGTTGTTGTAGCCTTTGCCCATTCCTGAGTGGTAGCGGGAAGTGGTGACCATGGATTTTATTATAGGATTGCCCAGAACAAGCAAGTAGCATGATTCGATCATGGTTGTGGTGGACAAGATTACAAAAGTTGCCCATTTTATTCCACTGAAAACCACTCATAAGGCAACAGATGTTGCTGACATCTTCTTTAAAGAAGTGGCATGCTTGCACGAAATTCCTAAAACGATTTTGTCTGATCGGGACCCGAAATTCACCTTGAATTTCTGGAAAGGACTGTTCAAAGGATTCAGAATGAATCTGAATTTTAGTACAACATATCATCCTGAGTCTAAAGGATAGACAGAGAGGGTGAACAAAGTAATAGAGGACATGCTAAGAATGTACGTGATGGACAAACCATCAAGATGGGAAGACTACCTGCATTTGGTAGAATTTGCCTACAATAATGGGTATCATGCATCGTTGAAGATGAGGGCGCCCATTTGAATCACTTTATGGAAGAAAGTACAACACTCCAATGAGCTAGGATAATCCAGCTGACAGAGCAGTAGTTGGGCCAGAGTTGCTCATGGAGATGGAGGACCAAATGATAAAAATTAAACAGAATTTAAAAACTACCCAGGACAGGCTGAAAAGTTATGCTAATAAGAACATAACCCATCGATAATTCAAAGAGGGTGATCATGTTTTCCTAAAAGTGAAAACTAACGGGAGTTCCCTAAAGCTAGGAAGTTGTGCCAAGTTGGAAGCAAGATTTTTTAGGTTGTTTGAAATCCTAGAAAGGATTGGGCCAGTTGCATATAAGCTTGCATTACCTGCATCTATGACTGTACATAATGTGTTTCATGTTTCATCTTAAGAAACATATACCTGATGCTAATCATGTTATTGACTAGAATGTGGTTCAAATGGAACCAGAAGGTGTCCTATAAGTGCATCATGTGCACATATTGGACAGGAAAAAAAAATAGCTCTGGAATCGAGCTATAGGGCTTGTAAAGGTCCAGTGGACCTGGTACGGTCCTAAGGACATGACATGGGAGCATGAAGATGTTATGCGGGCAGAGTAC
>JASDQU010589528.1:69618-85202 GCA_032191745.1 Picea mariana
CATATTACATTAGTAATGTTATTTTATTTATGTCGGATTTATTCCATTAGTTGTAATTATACCTCCTAGTCTCCTATATATACCAAGGAGACATTTTCATTTGGATTCATCTTGTACTTGAACATTTATGTGGGGTAAGAGGAGAATTCCCCCTTGAAGAGGCTTATTATCTAAAATTATCTCTTTTTCAAGGTGTTGAGTACTTATTCTGATGTTTTTCTATGCTATATTGATATTTGGTTCTTAAAAGTAACTGTGGTGTACTCAAAATCTCTCAGGACACTATCAGAACTCACCACCACGGCTAGAGGCGGGATGTATTTGGGTAATATGGTTGGGATTATCTTTTCATTTTCTAATTCATCTATGTGCTTGGTTCTCTTTTCTGTGACGACTCGGGATGGTCTGGATCCGCGAGTGGTCGACGGAGAGGATTGTACTCCTCTCATTGATTATTCTTGTACACCCACAGACATTTACTATTTCATTCATAAGGTCGATGAGTACCTCCTTCATAGAATCTTCAACTGCACTAAGTTCTTCGGACATACACGCTCGCAGTTGAATATCTCGGGTTTGAAGAATAACTACTCAATGCAATGGGATGGATGGTGATAGCGTGATAATCACTGTGCGAAATCAACTGATCTGTGGGATCAGATAATCATGGTTGGAAAACGTGTTCTCGATGCAAGGTTCAACGGAATAAGTAGATAACTGGGCTACTAATCTCTCCAATGGGCGAGAAGCCTTCATTAATTCAGTTCGGTCCATTATGACATTGTCCCAATGGTCTGATGGTGGGGTTGCTGACCATAAATGTTTTTCTACCCATTCGGGGTATCATTCTAACATTTATATTGTTCCCAATGGCTATATTGCTTCATCATGGTGAAGTTCCATGTGACGTTGTTCTGATATCCCGACAAAGTTCAAGTTTTGTAAATTTTCCTTCTGTGAAGTTCCCTCTGGAACCTTCTGTAACTTTTCAATCTTTGATCTCTTATTGATTAGTTTTCTAGCCTGATTTCCAGTGAGCTTCATCTCGGTATTCCTCTTTCCATTCTAATTCTTATCTCCTCTTAGCATAATAACTTCACGTTGTTTAGATTCTTTCCTAGGATTCAAGGGAAATACTTCTTCTTTATCTAGGTAGGTGCTTCAGTCTTCTCTGAATCTTCTTATGTTCTTTCAAGTTTGATATCCAAGTTTCTGGTTCTAAATAGCTTCAATCTTTTCTCCTGTTCTTCAATCAAGTGTGCAATCCTCCTAGTCATGAAATGTTTAATTCTTTATTTTTCTGCTCTAAGACTTATTCTCCTTTCCTTCCGGCCTGATCCCTTTCAATCCAAGGTTTTCCTAGTAATATAGAAAATGGGGTGCTATTATCAATAAATTTAGCAACTTCAAAATCTTCTTCTGTCAAAGTTCCATGAGCACTCATAGATATCTGGGTAAGTCTTCCATATAGGGTTATCAAATTTCCTCTAAATAATCATATTCCCCCCAATGAAGGAATCATAACAGGCTTTCCTAAAGTTTCCCAAGTTCTTTCTATCATAATGCTCACCTATGTTTATTTATCCAGAACACTGTCAATGCCAAATTCTCTTATTCTTTCTTCTATGCACTCTTTTCCTGAAGATCTCTGATAAGTTGATATTTCGGTGGTCATTCAGGGTTTCTTTCATTTGAAGCAATACAATCTCTCATTATTTCGAGGTTTCTGCCATGGTCTTAGTTTCTTGACCTTTCTCATGGTCTTCTTGTCTCATATTTATTTTTTCAAGCTTAGCTATCATTCTAGAGCAATCTAAAACCTCATGGTCCATAGCTTTAAAACAAAGACAACCAGATATTTTACCAAGACATTCCTTAGCCATATGTCCTGATCTTCTGCAACTGTAACAAAGGGTTAATCCTCATTTTCTTTTAAATGATCCCCATCGTTTCCTGTACTGCGCACTAGGATCATAGTATCTAACCTGCAAAAAAATCTTTCTAGGATCCTGCATCCATTGGTTAGTCCAAACATTCTTTCTATGCATAGGTATAACATATCTTTCACTATTCTTATCAGATCTACTTATATCAAATCTTCTTTCTTCTAGCTACACCCTAGTTTTTAGGCTAGGACAAAATTTTTCAAACATACCTAGATCCATATTCTTGAAACAAAAATTTCCACTTATCTTACTTTTGGCAGAGCATGAAGCTTCCAGATCTAAAACTTTTCACTATTCTTACCTCTATCAGAGCACAAAATAGTTCAGATCTTACCTCTTTTCGTCAGATCTGCCTCCTTCCTTAGCACAGAGCTTCACAAGTCAAGAAGAAAATATACGCATGAATATTTTCTTTCTTTTTGTCAGTTCCCAATAATCACAGTTTCAGGTCAAATCTTCGCACAGAGCTTCTTCTTCCTCAGTTCCCAGCAATCACAGTTTTAGTTCCTTGCAACGGAACCATTTGTTGGCATAGGGCAGACCTAGGGTTCAACGCTACATCAGTGCACCAAAAAAACCCTAACTACCACCCCTTTCAGCAACACCTGCGAAGCAGATGAAGTCTCACTCGAGGTAGAGGCAGGGGTGGTTGTAGGACACCAGTGTCTGCAACCTTAGCTGGGACACAGATCTATGATTGCAATACCTTAACAAAGTACTTAGTTATTACATTTCATTAGTATTCAACTCTAGTTCACAGCGCAACTAAACCCTAACAACAAATCAACACAGTATTCACACAAACCTAATAGATTCAAGCACTAAGCATACAAATATAGAAAAAATATATCATTCATTCACATTATTCAGCACTAAACTATCATATTAGATTCATCTATCATTTAACATCTCACTAAGCATTGAATCACATAAACAAAATAACAACCAAAAGCACAAAGCATTCACAACACAGGATATACGTGGTTCACCCCCATCCTAGGGCTACGTCCACCAACTCTTCATCTTCTTTGTTATCTTATTTCAATCTTCTTACATGCATAGAGCCTCAAGATCAACTTCGCAAAGGACAGGAGATATGCACACTCTTCACTAGATCCTCCTTCCTTGAGTTATAGAACAAAGCATTCCACAGTCTCTTACAGTCACTTTCACTTAGCTCTGCAAGTCTCACACAGTATGCACGAAGCACTTACAACTATTAATTGCACTTAGCACAACTTACAACTCTTCGATCACATAGATCGAACTATTTCCTACATCACCTAGCTTTTTGTTTATACATCACAAAATTGGGCCAAAACATGGGTAAACCCATGGGACGACATCCCCATACCCGTTACATAAGTCCAAAACCCAAAAATCCCTAAAAACAGGTCGATATCCCGCGATCTCCGCTTTGTCTTGTGCTCTGCTTTCAACATCCTGTCGAATTCCCAAAAAATAGGTCAAACATGACTAAGAATCCTCAAAACTTGGTCAAGGGCCAACACATAGTCATTTGATTATGTAGTAACCAACTTCAACTTCTGCCTCTTTAGAAAAAATATTAAATTGTTCATAGTATCTTTTGATGTAGTGTTGCTTCAAATACTTCGAAACATGAAACATTTAAGCTCTAGTCCTCTTCTAACTAGGTTGCTTCAATGATACATTAATATCATTTAATCATTTTTTTTTCTTAAAGAGTGTACCAAGATTTATATAAATGTTTCTCAAGAACTACATTCACTTTATTCCAAACTGCTCCTAATTGTTGATTATTTGGGTTGGTTTTCATTGATGTCAACCCTTGAAGAGAGCTCGGTAGCGAATTCTGGTAGCACAAAGGTTTGGGTAATGGACCCAAGTTTGTTTGATGTATAATGGTATGAGTTTTAATATGTTTGAAGGTAAGACTATTCTAGATGGATAGTACATGTCATGCCATTTTCGGTGGTATGTGGAACGTCACATAACTCCTCACGGTTAGAGAGTTATGGCCATGTGAAGTTGGAGAACCCTCATGCATCATCTAGAAGCCCCAAAAGGTCAAAGTAGTCAAAGTGGTTGCAAAGAAGAAATTGTTTAAATAATAAAGTGAAGTGATGAGTGTACTATAAGTCAAAGTGGATACAAAATAAATTATTTAAATAATAAATTTAATGGAGAAATTACTAAGTGGAAGAGTGGTTAGAAGTGGGTTAGCCCTAAAATAAGGAAAGTGGTTTAAGATGGTTCGAAGGTAACCCCTTGAGGAAGCTACATGAAAGTATAAATAAGAAGAAATGGTCTCTCATTTAATTACACTTGATCATATTGAATATATACAATTGATTGAGGTAACCAAAGGATATCTAAGGTGAATTTCAAAGGGGAGGTGAAGTAAAGAAGGCCGAAATTCAAGGGAGGATAAATTCTTTTGATGATGCTTTCTAAAGTATGTTATTTACAGGTCATCTCACCATTTTCTCAATAAATTTTTTTCTAGAATTATTCAGACTGCAAAAACTGGAGGTCATTGAGAAAACATATCAAAGTAATTGTGATAAAAAATTCAACTTGTGGGTCGTTGTATTTTTGGAGTTACAGTCTGTGGAAAATAGGGTTGGTGGCTAGTCCTGAAACTAGTCTAAAACAGGTGTTTCGGGTAAAAAGGTCATAACTTATTCATAAAATATCCGAATTAAGTAAGAAAAAATATATTGGTTAGAGTAAAGTTTGTAGTATGTTGTGTACCATTTTCATATCTATACAACACATATTATGTGTGGGGAATTCTCTACAAGTTTGATCTCTAGAATAATCCAGAATTCAACAAGGTATGTCATTTTTTCTATAACTCCTTTTATGGGAGGTTCCAAGAAGTGAAACCTAGAGAAATGAAGACAAGATACTGAAAAATTTTGTGTACTATTTTTAGACCTTTATTCATTACAGGTACATAGTTATGATTATTGCAAGTTAGGGTTGTTGACTAATCTAAAACTAGTCATGTGAGACTAAAGTAAAATTTGATGAAAATCCTAGTCTCTTGTTGAGGAAGGTTTGTAGGTATGTGATGATATACACCATGTCTGTTACAGAGTTACAAATTGGATTTGGATGATGAAATTGATGAGGGATTTTTGTTGAGGTTGAGGTACAAGTTGATGCATGGTTTAGGTTATTGGTGCAGGTTTATTAGTACAGGTTTACAACAGTATATATCACAGTGATAGTGTGACAGTGGTTCCATCATTATACTTATATTGCATGGCTATTGGATGGGGCAAGGACATGTGGTTGTATCCACCTTCTGGTTGTAGCCGGAGAACATAGGGTGTTGTAGCCTCCTTCTGGTCATAGTCAGAGAATTGGGGATTTGGAGCTTCCCTCAAGTTGTAGCCTAAGAAACTAGGGGGTTGGAGCCTCCTTCCAGTTGCATATGGAAAACAAAGGAAGTTGGTGCTTCCAATGAATGTAATTCTTAAAGAAATATAAGAAAAATCATTCTATGGTTTTCTCCCTCTTTGGGTTTCCATGTAAAAACAATCGTGTACTGTGTATGTGTATGATTTCTCATTTGTTCATTGTTTATTTACTCTGAAACTATTGGATGATAATGCTACATTGATATAACACTTGCATTTTATGGTTAAAAAGGATTAAATTTCTCTATTACTGATTCACCCCCCCCTCAGTAATCCAAAAATTGGTATTAGAGAAGGTTCCTTAAGAAATCAGTTTAACTATTGAAAGGTAGATCATGGAGAGCAACAACATGTATAAAAATGGAATACCATAGTTTGATGGACAGGAGTATGCATTTTGGAGAATAAGGATGAAAACATATATACAGGCACAGGGATTTGAAATTTCGCAATTAGTAGTAGATGGATACAAAGAACCAACAATTATGCCAACAAGTGAAAAAGCAATGAAACTCAGTCAAAATAATTCCAAAGCCACAAATGAACTTCAGAATGGTCTTGAAGAATCGGTATATACCAAAGTTGTACATTGTAAAACCACTAAATATATTTGGGACAAACTTTAAAATATTTATGAAGGAGATTCAAAAGTCAAAGCAACAAAGATTCAAACTTACAGAAGTAAATTTGAACAACTAAAGATGAAGGAAGATGCGAATATTGCAACTTACTTGTTACGATTCGATGAAACAATGAATGCAATCATAGGATTGGGAGAAGAAATTAAAGAATTTGTAATTATTCAAAAGATACTAAGATCTCTTCCTATGAGATTTGATCCTAAGATATCAACACTATAAGAAAGAGCAGATCTATACTCAATAAGCATGGACAAACTACATGGAATATTAACAACACATGAAATGATAACTGAATAGGAAAATCCAAATATAAAAGAAGCAGTTTTGAAATCATCCAAAAGGTCAAATAAAAAGGGAAAGAAAAAGGAACATAGCAACAACAATGACTTCTCAGAAGATGATGAAGAAGAAGTGGCCAACTTTATGAAAATATTGAGCAAGAGAACCAACAAAAGATAGAAAGGTAAGATTCCATTGATTTTTTTTAATTGTGATGGTATTGGTCATTTTGATAAAAAAATTCCTCATAAGAAAAATAAGAGGAATGATGAAGATTACTCAAATAAAAAACAAACATATAAAGGAAAAATAACCAAAAAGAAAGCTTTCAAGAAAATCTTATGCACCAAAGAATATATCTCCTCATTAGATGAAGATGAAGTCAGTGACAGTGAGACATAAAGAGTTATATTCATGGAAATAAAAGAATATGATAAATAAGACACCGAAGAAGAATATGAAAAGGCAGAAGTTGACTACCGAGAAGAATTATTGAGTGCCATAGAAGTTATAAGAAGAGAAAATAATAAAAACAAGAAGCTACAAGAAGAACTAGACAAGAAAGAAGACACTCAGAAACTAGAACAAATGATCATGAAATTTAAGGTTCAAATAGAAGAAGGTAAAAGAATGGAATAAGCACTCAAAGAACATTTAGAAGAAAGAGACAAGATCATTGGAAATTTGGAAGCAGAGATTTTCACATTGAGAAAGGATCTTCAAAAGAAAAATATGCAGAATAACTCAAAAGTTTTGAATGACATTATCAACAGTCAAAATCTTTATCATGACAAATCCAAAATTGGATACAATCAGACAAAAAAGGGATCAAGCTCCAAAGAAACAGAAAAAGAAACATAACCAAAAAGCTATGCAGAAACAATCAAAGGGGATATGAAGATATACAAGGAAGATTACAGAGACACTCCTCCACCGAGAAGATTCAGACTTCAGAATCAATGACTGCCATAAACATATAGGCCTCAGGAAGAAGAAGGATTCATAAGAGTAACTCCTTTTAGAATATATTCAAATCCCATGTATCAAACTATTTTCTTTGGTTTATGTTATGCATGCAATAATTTTGGACATAAAGTTGTAAATTGCAGAGCTAATAGCAGGAACATAAACAACTTTGAAAGTCATACACAAAATGGCTATCCAAGAAGGCCTAGTGAAACACAGAGAAGAAGCTACAATAGGTTTGAATCATTGAGCACTAAAGTGGAATGCTACAAGTGCAACAACTTTGGACACATGGCCAAATATTGTAGAATGATAGTACCTCCTAGAGAACCACGACAAAACAAAAACAGTCACAGACATGAACCTCAGATGAGAACATGGATAAGAAAGCAGAATCGGTATAGTAATGAAGAATGCACACTCGCTATACAATCTAAGCAGAAGAAAATTGGTTGGTATGTTGACAGTGGTTGTTCAAAACACATCATAGGTGATAAAGACAAATTTCTTACATTAATAAAGGAAAGAGATGGACCAGTCTCCTTCGGAAATGATGATTCAACTAAAATCATTGGAAAAGGCACAGTCAGAATTGGAAACAAGAATACCAAGGCAGAAAATGTTCTACTGGTAGAATATATGAAACATATTCTTCTAAGTGTGATTCAAATGTGTGACCAATGTCATAAAACTACTTTCAATTCACATAAGTGTGAGATAAGAAAAGAAGGTTCAGGAAAATTGATTGCAATAGCTACAAGAACTTCAAGAAACATATATGCATTAAGTGAAATTGGAAATTAAAAGTGTTGTCTAGGAAAGGAAGATGAAGGTTGGCTATGGAATATAAGAATGGGTCACATACACTTTGATAACCTTGTCAAAGTGAGAAAAAAGGAACTAGGTAGATAAATGCCCCATATCACGAAACCAACAAACACTTTATGCAAGCATTGTCAACAAGGAAAGAAAACAAAGACTAGGTTCAAATCAAAGGAATATTCAACAACAAGACCACTAGAAATTGTGCATACTGATCTAGTTGGACCAACTAAAACAAAGGGTTTAAAAGGTGAGAAATACTTTACGTTATTAGTTGATGATTATACAAGAATTACTGCAGTTTTCTTTCTCAGGAATAAGTCAGAAGCTTTTGAAAACTTCAAGGTCTACAAGGAAATGGTTGAAAATGAAATGGATTCAAAAATAAAATGTTTGAGATATGATAATGGAGGAGAGTTCACTTCAAAGGAATGTATGGACTACTACAGAAAGCATGGAATAAAAGGGCAATTCTTCATTGCTAGGACACCTCAACAGAATGGAGTTGTTGAAAGAAAGAACATGAAAATACAGGAAATGGTGCGAACAATGCTAATGGATTCCAAATTAACAGATGCTTTTTGGAAACATGCAGTGCATACAATAGTTCACATTCAAAATAGAGTAATTCTCATAAACAACAATGAAAAAACTAAATACGAGTTATGGAAAGGAAGACTAGAAAATGTGAAGCACTTTAGAGTATTTGGAAGCAAATACTACATCAAAAAATAAGATGGTAGAATGAGAAAGTTTGACTCTTGTGTGGACAAATGAGTACTTTTTGGTTACTCAAGTACAAGGAAAGAATACAAGTGTTACAATATGAGGTTGAAAAAAGTTGTGGAAACAATCAATGTAACAATTGATGAAACAGGTGGACAAGATTTAAAGGAAGAAGAAAATATGGAACAACTTTACAAAGAAGAAGAAGAAGATGAAGAATAAGTAGAAGGGGAAGATGAAGAGGATTAGACAGAAGTACAAGAGTAAGTTAAGAAAGTGCCTCCAAAGACACCTATCAAATGAGTACATAAGAATCATCCTTTAGATCAGATTATCAGAAACAAAGATGCAGGAGTTGATACTAGAAGAATAATATGTTCACCAAAACAAATGCACCTAGCACTATTATCTACGATTGAACCAAATAGTTTTGAAGAGGCCAACGAGGATGAATTCTGGAATAAGGCCATAGATGAAGAATTTGATCAAATAGAGAATAATGACACTTGGGAATTGGTTCCAAGACCAAAGAATAAGAATTTGATTGGCACAGAGTGGGTTTTCAAAAATAAATTGAATGAAGATGGACAGGTTACAAGGAACAAAGCTAGATTGGTATGTAAAGGATATGCACAAGTTGAAGGAATCGACTTTGAAGAGACATTTTCCCCCAATTTCCAGAATGGAAGCAATCCGATTTCTTTTAGCTTATGCATGATCCAAGAATATTAAAGTGTATCATATGGACGTGAAATCAAATTTTTTGAACAAGGAACTTGAAGAAGTCTACATTGAACAACCAAAAGGATTTCAGTTGTCAGAGAAAGAAAATTATGTGTGTAAATTGAAGAAGGCCTTGTATGGCACACCAAATTGGATAAATATCTACAACATGCAGGGTTCAGAAAAGGAAGTGTAGACAACAACCTCTACATCAAGGTAACTCAAGATAGTATTTTATTAATCGAAGTTTATGTTCATGATATTATTTTTTGAGGTACTGATGACAGGTTAAGCTAGAAATTTGCAAAGGATATGCATAATGAATTTGAAATGTCATTACTTGGAGAACTATCCTTCTTTCTGAGTCTTCAGATATGTCAAAGAAACAAGGAATTTGTATTTCTCAAACTAAGTATATCAGAGAAATGCTAAAGAAGCTCAGAATGGAAGATTGAAAACCAGTTACCACTCCTATGAAAACCAATTGCAAGTTGAAAAAGATGATGATTCAAAGTCTACAGACTAGAGGCAATACATGTCAATGATTGGTAACTTACTATATGTGACAACATCTAGACCAAATGTATTGTAGGTAGTTGGATAGGTGGCATGATTTCAAGAAGCACCAAAGGAATCACATGTCTTAGTAGTGAAAAGGATTTTCAAATATCTCAAAGGAACATAAGAGTTTGGATTATGGTATTCAAAAGGAAAGTGTTAGCACATAATGTTGTAGGGTGGTTGTTTTCCTAAGAAATGGACCCCTCTAGCGAAGAATGGCACAAAGTGGATTAAAAACCCACTTATCCTAAGTTTGGGGCATCAGGGAGTGTTGCGCTAAGAGGTAAGCAGATCTGGGTGGCCAAGATCTACGCACCCAGATCTAAGGCCAAGGATCAATTCCAGACCCCCCCGTCGTTATGCCTTTAATGGGCAGGGGGGGGTCTGATTTGAGGGCACGTAGGTTTCAATGACCGGAATTTAAGTGCCCAGATATACGAACANCTACTCTCCCAGGTGTCATGTCCCCTTTTCCTTCATCCCTCTTACCTCCCGACACCTGTACCCCCATGCTCCATAATGGGCGGGGGGGTCCGATGTGAGGGCACGTAGATTTCAACGACCAGGATTTAAGCGCCCAGATCGCCATTTGAGGTCTTGTTCTGAACCCCCTGGTCATTCTGCCTTTAATTGGGGGGGTCCGATATGGGTAGTTTCGTGTGGGCCCCCTTGAAATCCCTTACTGTTTCCTCCTTCACTTATTGCCTTCACCTCCTGGTGACAAGTGTCCCCCACTCTGCCTCTCCTATTCCCCTATCACATCTCCCACTTCCCTCTTACCTTTTCACCACTACACACCTATCCTCTACTCTCCCAGGTGTCATGTCCCCTTTTCCTTCATCCCTCTTACCTCCCGACACCTGTACCCCCATGCTCCATGCCACTTCCACCTGTGTCCTATCCATTTTCCCATGGTACTTCTCATCTTGTGTCACAGCCCCCGTGTCTCCGTCACCTAGTGCTTCCACCTCAACAACCCTCGTCTCACCTTCACATTGTTGGCACCATTGGCCTCTTTTCCATATTCTCATCCACATTCACAAGTTGGCCCCCCTCGTAGTAGTCCAGTGAAGCAACAGTGGCCAAGGAAAGTCCGCCACGTTGTCCAAGAGAAGAGTTGACCGGGCCTTACCTAATCTCGAGAAAATAGTTATTAAGGTGGTTGACGGTGGTTGAACGTCGTCTCCTTCCATAAATAGAAGGTCAGAAAAAGAGACAAAGTGCAGAGGGTGATTGTCAATCCATCCTGACAAAGATTGCGTCTGACAACCGACTGCATGGGCAGTCTGACCAACGTATGCATGCACATCCTGACAGGGAAACTTTCCTACATGAAGCATTGAACTCATGATACGATCGTGCCTTCAGTGGTTGAGCCAAATCCTAGTATTTAGAGGCATTTTTTCCATTTTTGTTAGTGTCGATGGTTGAGCTAGGCTCCCGATTGTAAAGTTTGATGAAGCATTGGTTGCTTTGGTTATACATTAGCATATGAGATTTTCTGTTTAATCTAAGTCAGCCACTTTTCACCTCTCTGTAAACACTTTTTTAAGACACTCAAAATTGGAAGATCCAGTCAAGGGTGACTTTGTTGTTGTGATGTATATTTGATCATGAAAATATTTTTACCAGGTCGAATCAGTCTCCTGTGTTGTTGTTTCCTTCTTACACTGCATAACTTGATTGGAGGATCCAGTCAAGTTGTTATAGCAGCATAGTGATGAAGGTTTGATCACTGTGTTGTTGTAATTGTGTCACTTAGACACATTTTCAGTGTCCTGTATTTCTTCTCCAAGTTGTTGGAAGGCCTGATACCCATAGCATCCTTGTTCACTTTCTCACCAAGTCTTCCCTCTATTCATATTTAAATCCAACTTCCTGACTAAAGTTAAATGAAGACCTCACCTGCTCGTGCATGCCTGGCCTAGTTTTCTGAGTTAAAATGATATTCTCCTGGTTCTGCATCCATTTGACCACCCTTATTCAATTATCGTGACATATAAAACTGATGGGTATCAGGCTTACTCTACCATAGTCCAAGAGTGACTTCTGGTGCTAATATTTATGGCACCGTTTCCGGGGACAAAGTTGAGGATTTTCCCCAGGATTGAATGACATTGAGCCTCTGATTCTGATGGTGCATCAAGCATCAGAGACCTCCAATATTGCTACTATGCACATGGCGACTCCACTGTGGTGAATTCATTGATGTGAAACCATATGTGACTTCATTGTTTCAACCGTGGCTTCTAGAGGCAGACATACAAGGTCTACTCCACAACTGCCTTTAGCGATACCTGAAGCCAACTCAGAGAAGAATATCAGAAAGGAAAAGGCCTTTGGAGGAGGTGCTTCCACTGCTAAACTAGGTATTTCTAATGATTTTCATTGTCCTATAGGAACTCCAACCCCTGCGTCTCATTATGTTTTATTTCCTTCTGTTGGAGTTTCCCGAAGTCTAAATTTTGGGAGTGTTCCTGCTAAGTTTTCTCCTCCTGGTCTTGGATTGGAGGGAGAAAGCCTTGTCACTCCCCTTTCTCCTGAGGTTGTACCCTGTTTTACACCCATCACCTCAGAAGATTTTCCTACCCTGAGTTTTACCACCCCTCCTCATATTACTACTACTACTGAAGAAAGTGAAGTTCTTCTATCCCTTTAAGCCTTGAAGCTCATTTTCCAAATTCCCTGCGGTTTCCATTTCCTCTTGTAATCTCAGTTCCAATTTCTCCTGGTCAAACCTATTCTCATCCCCCTCTTATCCCTATGGCAGGTGCTAATCCCCCTGCAAACAGAATGGATTCCATAGTGGCTGCTAGGTATTCCCCCTTAATCCTACCCTAGCCCAGGAATCCTCTCCCTACTGGAGATTACCTAAAATATATGCCCAAATTCACTAGAGAGGAAGACATAACTGTTGAAGAGCATCTAAATTCCTTCTACAGTTATGCAGACAACCTGAATATTGAAAATGAAGATGTCTGGATAAGAGTCTTTGTCCAGAGCCTTGATGGTTAAGTTAGGAAGTGGTTTAGGGGGCTGATCCTCGGATCTATTGCTGGGATTGAAGCTCTAGATAATGCCTTCTTGAGACAGTTGGGAGATAAAAAAGATTTCATGTATTACGTGACAAAGTTTGGGTCCTTGAAGAGAAAGGGAAGAGAGTCTATCTCTTACTTCTCCAAAAGATTCAATAAAATGTATAATAATATCCCTGCTAAGATCAAGCCCACAGAAGCCTCTGCCAAAATATCTTATGCCAATGCATTTGACCCTGATTTGTGCCTTCTATTAAGAGAGAGAAGAGCTACTTCCCTATCTCAAATGTAAGATGCATCCGTAGAAGTAGAATCTAATGTGTTGGCAGTTGACAGGCTTAGAAATAAGGTTGTTACAAACATAAGAAAGGGAAGATCAGAGGCTTCAGCCTCTGGTTCCTCTATGCCTCACCCTCAAGTGGATGAATTGACCAAGATGGTGAAATATCTTTCAGCTGATATAGAGAAGATGAAATTTGAGGGGAAGAAGACATACATAACTCCCCAAAACATTGATAATAGAGTAAGCTTCAGGAGGCTGAATAATAATGTTCCTCAAATTATCCCAAGAGAGCCCAGGAATAGAGACAGAGATGATCAGAAAATTCAAACTCCTCTTCATAACAACCTGTTTGCTGGTGAGGAAGGAGAGGAAATAGATGAGCTTGATCCTGAGATCCATTATTTTGGAGACCCCCCACCTTTTTCTCATCTGACTTAATCATCATATGAAGAGTCTCTCATGAACATTCATCTCAATGAGTTGAGAAAGGGAGACAAGGCTAGCAGCAACCAAAGTAGATATAACCTTAGTTCCAAGAAGAAGATGGGAACGCTCGATGTTCCTGAGCAACCTACTAGAGCAGAGAATACTACCAAAGATATGGCAGATAGTGACAAAGCTAAGAAGACATAGACCCCTCCTCCAGTTGTCAAAGACCCTATTCCTGAAGTAAAAGAAATCCCAAAGCCCCCCTCCTCTTTTAATTTTGAGCATGAAATTCAGAAAATCAGAATCCCTCTACCCCTCTCTAAGATGGTCAAACATGAATATTTTAAAAAGATCCTCTCCAAGATATTGCAATCTGAACCCTCATACCATCCTACAGACTCAATCAATTTGCAATATGAAAATCTTGCAGTAATCCTAGGTCATATGGTAGAAGAAAGAGATTATTCATCTCCTCCCTTCTACACATCCCTGAACATACATAACAAGGTGTTGCATAGCTGTTTGATGGAATCAGGGGCCTCCCATAATCTCATGCCTAAAAATTTCATGGAAGAACTTGGGTTGGAGGTCACAAAAGCTTACCATGACTTGTATTCCTTTGATTCTAGAAGAGTCCAATGTCTAGGAGTGATCAAAGATCTAGTACTGACTTTGTTTCAGCTGCCCATGAAGAGTGTGGTCATGGACATTGTAGTGGTTGATGTTCACCCCAAGTTTGACATGTTGTTGTCAAGATCTTGAATAAAATTACTTGGAAGAACTCTGCAAATGGAACTCACCTATGCTACTATTTCAATGTTTGGAGGGGAACATAGAAGGTTGTACAGAGAGGCCCAATTGGCTTATATCATCAGTGATGAAAACAACCCCACCAGCCACCCTATATTTTCCCTTGACACCGAATTGGGGTCTAGTTTACTATAGAACACTGATTCTTTCGAGAGCATCCTCTAAAACTCAGAAAACATCCCTTTGCCTCTCATGGATTTTCCCCCACCACCTCTGTTTGGAAAATGTTTTTTGATGGAGCCTCTTCCAAGGAAGGTGCAGGTGTTGGAATGGTGTTTATCTCACCAGCCCAAGAGACCATAGCTCTGTCTTGCAAATTAGAATTCGAGACTACCAATAATGTGGTAGAGTATGAAGCTCTTGTATTGGGTTTGAGGGCTGCAAAGGACATGGGAATCAAAGAAGTGTCTATGTTTGGAGATGTCGAGTTGGTTGTAAAGAAAGTCAAAAATCTCAACCAAGCTAAGCATCCAAGGCTAAGATCTTATAGGAATGAAGTTTGGGATTTGATAGACAATTTCTTCTTGGCTTTTAACATTTCATTCATTCCTAGAGAAGAGAATACAGTGGCTGATTCCTTAGTCGCTTCAGCAAGCAACTTCAAAGTGCCCCTGCCACCCAAGCTCAGGTATGATATAGAAGTAAAATACAGACCTTCTATACCAGACAATGTCAAGAATTGGAGGGTATTTGAGGATGATCTTGAAATCAAGAAGTTCCTAGAAACTATTGATGAATTTTTCACATTACAAATAGACCAGGACAATGAAACTGAAATTAACTCACATTTTGATGTATTTTTAAATAAAATTGCTAATAACAACATTGTGCAATTACCTAGCAATCACATTCCAAAGGGGCTAGTCCCTTTGGAGAGGATTTTTGATGATAATGATGTACCAGTGAAAGCTAAGGGGCCGATCGATGAGTCTGACATATCTGAATGCAATATC
>JASDQU010589529.1:7502-18370 GCA_032191745.1 Picea mariana
TTAAATCTGCATCTTTGTGAGCTGCTTGTTTTGCTGGAGACGTCGCGCTGCTCAGTTTGTGGAAGTCTGTCACGAACCTTTTGAGGTTGAGGCTGTTCAACAAGTCGAGATACATGAAAGGAAGGTGCCCAGAAGGAATCTTTGTGCTTTGATGTAGCCTTGCCAACTTGCTTCTTTTGGATAGAAGGTGCTTGGGGAAAGGCTGTAGTGGTTTCAGTTTTCTTTTGTTCTCCTTTTGAACAGATTGTGAAGAAGGTGAATTTTGTAGTATAAGATACTACCTTGCGGCACTTTTTAGGTGGAATGGTAGTTGGAACTACCTCTGGTATTCTGTAGAGATGAACCCCTAAAGTAACAATGACATTACGGGGTCGAGACTCATAAACAACATGGCGTCTCCACATATATGATTGGCGCAAGAGCACATCACAAACATCGAATGGGGTAACATCACATAATACCTCATCGTTAAAGGGTTGGATTCCGTATGATAATCGACACTGTTGGCTGACATGAAGATCTCATCCTTGGTGAAGCCACCCAATGTTGTATGGTTGCGGGTGTGGTGTTGTCGACAATCCCAACTGTTTGATGACCTCTGTTGAGATGAGGTTCTTCTGGCTTCTTCTATCAACAATAAAATGCAGCAGGGTCCCCTTCACCCACATCTATGAATGAAAAAGACACTCCCCCTCTTTAGGATCTGTTGGTTCTTCTGGTTGAATTGCTGCAGTCGCAACAATAGCAGTGGGGTCCATGTCAATGATTTGTCCTTTACCATTATTTTCAGAATCAAATTCTGAATCAGGGTTTGTCTCTTTGTCTTTGATCTCAGCCACCAATGACTATTTTGGGCAACATTCATCGGTGTTGTGCCAGGGGATTTTGTGGAACTCTCACCATTTTTCGGTGTCCTTCTTTGTCTTCCCGTGACCCTTCTTTTCTTGTGTCTTGGACTAGTTTTCGGGAGACTGTTTGTTAGGGCCGTCTTTGTCATACTTTTATTGTTGCGGATTTGTAGACCCGAACTCCCATTTGTTCTAGTGCTTAAATTTTTGCTCAATTTTAACAACATATCTATAAGAAGCATCGAGTGATGAGATGTCCAGAAAATTCATTTCAGTCTAGATGTATCTGTGTAGAGCCCCATGGTATTTCAGAACCAAATGTCGCTCAGAGTCTTTGATACCCAACTTGGTGTGCAAGGTATGGAAGGTATTGGTGAACTCTGGAACTGCTTGGCCCCTCTCTTGCCGCAGTGTGGTCCATCTCATGTACTGGTCCTCATAGTTTCCAATAGGGTAATACTATTCCTTTACTGCATCCACAAAAAAATCCCAAGTGGGATCGACCCCATATATTCCAGACTTTTGGTTCCACAAATCTCTTTTCTTCTCAGTTTCTCGAGCCCCAAAGTGCCGAAATTTTGAAACGCCACTTCAAAAATACTTTGCATTTTGCGACTTCAAGGTTTTCAGTGTAAAGTGCCCCAACTCCTTATCAACAGAAATGCCTAAATGTCGATCCCCGAAATGCCAAAATGCCCTTCAAGGATACTTCACATTTCGCAACTTCATGGGTTTCAATGCCAAGGGTCCTGATCCTTTGTCAATAGAATTTTCGATATGCCGAACCCCAAAATACTGAAATTTCACCCTTAACAATCCTTTTCATGATTCAAGTTTTAGAGTGACCAAGGATTTTGGCCTGCACTCTGCACTTACGGATCCCGAATTCCTGAAATGATCTGACAGCTCAGACAGACCACGATCAATGCTCCACATTGATTCTTGATGTCAGGGTGGCGGATTCGTCCAACTCCTAACCACCCTGCATATCCTCTGGATCCTACGGTCCTTGCAACTTCGTGAGTTCTCCATGGAGAATTTTGACCACCAGATGCGCTCTTCTTTGACCCCTGTCCAACGACTCGGCTTTCTCCCTCCTGAACTTAACTTCTACGAAATGATTTCAATCTCCACCTCTCTTTGAACACTTCAAAGGTTAAACCCCTCCTAATATTGCACTTGCAAACTCCAGCTTCCAAAAGGACCCATGCTTGCACTCCTTGCGACAAACCTTCAAATAACCTCTGGTTATATGGATCTTCGATCCTGTGCACTCCTTGCAATAATGGTCCTTCAACCTTCCTTTTGGATTTATAAAATCCAAGGCTTCAACTGGCCTGTGCACACCTTGCACGGCTCTGTGCTTCACCTGCACTTTAGCTGGTATGAGAACAACGGTATCTCTCCTGAGCTTTCTGAGATAAAGCTGAGACCCTCATCAACGCACACCTTGTGGACGTTCGCTGCACTCCTTGCAGGAATTCTCAGGAAGAGAAAAAATTGAAACTCATTCTTATCCTCTCTCAGACTTCATACACTCACCATGAAATCATACACATAACACAGCATTGAAACAAATGCATGCAGAGAAACAAAGCAACTGTAAACATACCATTCAACAAATGTAAACAGTAAGCATCACAACACCATGAAAATTGAGTCAAAGATTCATATATTAACTCAAGTGTTCTTGTACATGGGTTCTTCTCTACAACTCTCTACTACAACTCTACTACTTATGAAATCTGAATAATCATCTGTTGTTACAATGATACAAGGGTGAGGGTGTCTATATCTGTTTTCCCTCCTACTCTCTAAACTGTCTAATCTATGAATTCAAATCTACCTACTTTCATTAATTATGTATAAATGCCTTTACATTCTATAGAGCAGAGCAGTGCTCAAGATCTGTTTACAACATCTAAGATATAAATGTAAGTACGCTTCCCCCAACTATCAGATTAATAACCGCTTCATTAATTATTTTTCAAAACATTTCAAAAACGTGCGCTGGTGCTTTTCTAGTTGTCTTCCACCTTTTACGTTGCTTGCTTGGCTGGCTTCTTATGATGCTCCTGCATCACCCCCTCTTCAGGATTTGTTGGTTTTTCTAGTTGAATTGTTGCGGTCACGACAATAGCAGTGGGGTCCGCGCCAATGATCTGTCCTTTACCATTATTTTTAGAATCAGATTCTGAATCAAGGTTCAGCTCTTTGTCTTTGATCTCGGCCACCAATGACTATTTTGAGCGACATTCATTTGTGTTGTGCCACAGGATTTTGTGGAAATCACACCATTTTCTAGTGTCCTTCTTTGTCTTCCCGTGACCCTTCTTTTCCTGTGTCTTGGACTGGATTTCAGGAGACTATTTGTTAGGGACTTCTTTTTCATACTTTGGTTGTTAAGGATTTGCAGACCCGAACTCCTGTTTGTTCTTGTGCTTAAATTTTTGCTCAATTTTAATGGCATATTGATAAGCAGCACCGAGTGATGAGATGTCCAGAAAATCCATTTTAGTCTGGATGTATCTGTGTAGAGCCCACGCTATTTCAGAACCAAATGTTGCTCGGAGTCTTTGATACCCAGCTTGGGGCACAAGGTATGGAAGGTATTGGTGAACTTTGGAACTGCTTGTCCCCTCTCTTTTTGCAGTGTGGTCCATCTCATGTACTGGTCCTCATAGTTGCCAGTAGGGTAATACTATTCCTTTACCGCATCCACAAAAAAATCCCAAGTGGGATTGACCCCATATATTCCAGACTCCTCTGTGGAACTTTGCTCCCAGTAAGGTTCCCACCAATGTTTGACATGAGGGAGAGCTTTAAGGAGTGTGAAAGTGATATTTTCTTTGCCGAAAAAATTGTGAACAAAGAAATAACATTCTAGCAGAGTTAACCATTTTTCTAGGGATTTTCCATCTATCTGTACTTCAGATACAAGAATATCAAAATTAACTTGTACCTTGAAAGGAGAGCTGCCTCTAAAGTGGCCACTTGATGAAGATACACTTGATGCTATCGACAGGCATTGAAGGATGTGGGAAAAATTCTCCATCATTTCATCCCTCTGCCGCGTGAGAGCTTGCTCAAGCAACAGATTGATAGGATCATCTGCTTCATCGCTTTTCTTTTCTTCCGTCATTGAGGGTTTCTTGGGTGTGCGAGAGAGATTGTATTCAAGAGAGACTAGCTCGAGACACAACTTTCTATACTCGGATCTCGTCAGGGACATGCACTAAAAAAAAACCGATCAAGAGCAGCCTGCTCCGATACCACTAATCTAGATTATTTTCGGCACGAAATGAGAGCAGATGTATAATAAAGAAATGCATAGAGATATCACAGATATTCAATAATATTATAGAAATGTATCAGAGATGCAACCATAAACACAGATATATAGTAATACACAATTTCTACTAATGAAAGAAATGTACAGAGACTGTAAAAATACAGAGTGAAAAAATCACTAGAATGGTGGGAGCTTATCTTTGAGAAGAGATGTGACGACTACTCACTTTCACAAGAAGATGATTACAATGACACTCTGAAGGCATTTTTAGAATAAAAAGGAAATCCAAAATCCCTATACATACGAAAACCTAACCCTAGGAGATGAAGTGCCAAAAGTCATGTGGGCCCCGTTTGGGTAAATTAGTACATCAACATCCCGGGGTTGTAACTTTTGCATACGATCTCCATTTTAGGAGTATAATAGCTGGTTGAAAATGTATCATCAAGGAGATTAATTTTAGGGTCTCAATCATGCCTTCATATATTATTGAGAACCTCTATCTCGAAAAACCTTCATTTAGGCCCTCAAAATGACCTCGAAAGTTAAAACCTGCTAAAAATAGTAAATTGCCAGAAAACTGTTTTGAGCCAGTTAGAAAAGGTGGGTGGCCACCAATATCCACCTGGATAAATCCTCCCTCCTTAGGAAGTAATGGTGTCCATTGCGTTGAGTTCCCGGGGGATAGGGAAAAGTGTTTGTTGAATCTGCATCTTGGTGAGCTGCTTGTCTTGCTGGAAACGTCGCACTGCTCAGTTTGTGGAAGTCTGTCACGAACCTGTTGAGGTTGAGGTTGTTCAACAAGTCGAGATACATGAGAGGAAGTTGTGCAGAAGGAATATTTGCACTTTGCTGCAGCCTTGTCGACCTGCTTCTATTGGATAGAAGGTTCTTGGGGCAAGGTTGTAGTGGTTGCAGTGTCCTTTTGTTCTCCTTTTGAATAGATTGTGAAGAAGTTGAATTTTGCAGTATGAGATACTACCTTGTGGAACTTTTTAGGTGGAAAAATAGTCGAAACTACCTCCGGTATTCTATAGAGATGACCCCCCAAAGTAAAAATGACACTATGGGGTCGAGACTCATAAACATCATGGCGTCTCCACATATATGGTTGGCCCAAGAGCACATCACAGAAATCCAATGGGGAAACATCACATAATACCTCTCCCTTGAAGGGTTGGATGCCGTATGATAATAAACACTATTGGTTGACATAGAGATCTCATTCTTGGCGAAGCCACCCAATGTTGTATGGTTGTGGGTGTAGTGTTGTCAACAATCCCAACTTTTTGATGACCTCTGTTGAGATGATGTTCTTCTGACTTCCACTATCAACAATAAAATACAACGAGGTCCCCTTCACCCACATTTGTGAATGAAAAAGGTGCTCCCCCTCCTCAGGATCTGTTGGTTTTTCTGGTTGATTTGCTGCGGTTGCGACAATAGCAGTGGGGTCCGTGTCAATGATCTGTTCTTTACCATTATTTTCAGAATCAGATTCTAAATCATGGTTCAACTCTTTGTCTTTGATCTCGACCACCAATGACTTTTTTGAGCGACATCCATCGGTGTTGTGGCAGGGGCTTTTGTGGAACTTGCACCATTTTCCGGTGTCCTTCTTTGTCTTCCCGTGACCCTTATTTTCCTGTGTCTTGGAATGGTTTTAGGGAGACTGTTTGTTAGGGCCATATTTGTCATACTTTGGTTGTTGTGAATTTGCAGACCTGAACTCCCTTTTTTTTTTGGTTCTCAAATTTCTGCTCAATTTTAATAGCATATCGATAAGCAACACTGAGTGATGAGATGTCCGAAAAATCCATTTCAGTCTGGATGTATCTGTGTATATCCCCATGGTATTTCAGAACCAAACGTAGCTTGGAGTCTTTGATACCCAGCTTGGTGCGCAAGGTATGGAAGGTATTGGTGAACTCTGGAACTACTTGGCCCCTCTCTTGCCGCAGTGTGGTCCATCTCATGTACTGGTCCTCATAGTTTCCAATAGAGTAATACTGTTCCTTTATCGCATCCAAAAAAAATCCCAAGTGGGATCGACCCCATATATTCTAGACTCTTTTGTGCAACTTTGTTCCCAATAAGTTTCCCACCAATGTTTGACATGAGGGAGAGCTTTAAGGAGTACGAAGTTGATCTTTTCTTTGTCGAAAAATTTGTGAACAGAGAAATAAACTTCTAGCAGAGTTAACCATTTTTCTAGGGATTTTTCATCTATCTGTCCTTCAAATACAGAAATATCAAAATTAACTTGTACCTTGAAAGGCGAGGTGCCTCCAAAGTGGCTGCTTGATGAAGATGCGCCTGATGCTATCGACCCCATATATTCCAGACTCTTTATCCATTGAGGGTTTCTTGGGTGTGCGAGAGCAATTGACTTCACGAGAGGCAAGCTCGAGACCCAACTTCCTATACTCGGATCTCTTCAGGGACATGCATTGAAAAAAAAGAAGATCAAAAGTAGCTTGCTCTGATACCACTGATCTAGATTATTTTCGACACGAAATGAGAGTGGAGGTATAATAAAGAAATGTACAGAGATATCGCAAATATTCAATAATATTATAGAAATGTATCATATATGCAACCATAAATATAGATATACAACAATACACGATTTCTATTAATGAAAGAAATGTACAGAGACTGTAAAAATACAGAGTGAAAGACTCGCTAGAATGGTGACATTTTATCTCTGAGAAGAGATGTGACGGATACTCGCATTCGCAAGAAGATGATTACAGTGAGGCTCTGAGGGAATTTTTACAATAAACAGGAATTCCAAATACCCTATACATCCAAAAACCTAACGCTAGGAGATGAAGCGCCAAAAGTCATGTGGGCCCCGTTTGGGTAAGTTAGTACATCAACTTCCTGGGGTCGTAACTTTTGCGTACGATCTCCGTTTTAGTCGTATAATAGCTCGTTGGAAAGGTATTGTCACAGAGATTCATTTTTTGGGATTATTCATGCCTTTGGCTATCATTTATAACCTCTATCTCAGAAAACCTTCATTTAGGACCTCAAAATGGCCCTGAAAGTTAAAACCTGCTAAAAATAGTAAATTGCCAAAATAGCTAGAAAATTGTTTTGAGCTAGTTGGAAAAAGGTGGGTGGCCACTGATATCCACCTGGATCAATCCTCCCTCCTTAGGAATTAATGGTCTCGATTGCATTGAGTTCCCGAGGGAGAGGGAAAATCGTTTGTTGAATCTGCATCTTTGTGAGCTGCTTGTTTTGCTGGAGACGTCGCGCTGTTCAGTTTGTGGAAGTCTGTCATGAACCTATTGAGTTTGAGGCTGTTCAATAAGTCAAGATACATGAAAGGAAGGTTTGAAGAAGGAATCTTTGTTCTTTGCTGCAGCCTTGCCAACTTGCTTCTGTTGGATAGAAGGTGCTTGGGGAAAGGCTGTAGTTGTTTCCATTTTCTTTTGTTCTCCTTTTGAACAAATTGTGAAGAAGGTGAATTTTGCAGTATGAGATACTACCTTGCGGCACTTTTTAGGTGGAACAGTAGTCGAAACTACCTCTGGTATTCTGTAGAGATGAACCCCCAAAGTAACAATGACACTACAGGGCCGAGACTCATAAACAACATGGTGTCTCCACATATATGGTTGGCGCAAGAGCACATCACAAACATCCAATGGGGTAACATCACATAATACCTTATCGTTGAAGGGTTGGATGCCGTATGATAATAGACACTGTTGGCTGACATGAAGATCTCATCCTTGGCGAAGCCACCCGATGTTGTATGGTTGCGGGTGTGGTGTTGTCGACAATCCCAACTGTTTGACAACCTCTGTTGAGATGAGGTTCTTCTGACTTCTTCTATCAACAATAAAATGCAACAGGGTCCCCCTCACTCACATCTATGAATGAAAAAGACGCTCCCCCTCTTTAGGATCTGTTGGTTCTTCTGGTTGAATTGCTACAGTCGTAACAATAGAAGTGGGGTCCGTGTCAATGATTTGTCCTTTACCATTATTTTCAGAATCAGATTCTGAATCAGGGTTTGTCTCTTTGTCTTTGATCTCAGCCACCAATGATTATTTTGAGCAATAGTCATCGGTGTTGTGCTAGGGGATTTTGTGGAACTCTCACCATTTTTCAGTGTCCTTCTTTGTCTTCCCGTGACCCTTCTTTTCTTATGTCTTGGACTAGTTTTCAGGAGACTGTTTGTTAGGGTTGTCTTTGTCATACTTTTATTGTTGCGGATTTGTAGACCCGAAATCCCGTTTGTTCTAGTGCTTAAATTTTTGCTCAATTTTAACAACATATCTATAAGAAGCATTGAGTGATGAGATGTCTAGAAAATTCATTTTAGTCTGGATGTATCTGTGTAGAGCCCCATGGTATTTCAGAACCAAATGTCGCTCAGAGTCTTTTATACCCAGCTTGGTGCGCAAGGTATGGAAGGTATTGGTGAACTCTAGAACTGCTTGGCCCCTCTCTTGCCGCAGTGTGGTCCATCTCATGCACTGGTCCTCATAGTTGCCAATAGGGTAATACTATTCCTTTACCACATCCACAAAAAAATCCCAAGTGGGATCGACCCCATATATTCCAGACTCCTCTATGGAACTTTTCTCGTAGTAAGTTTCCCACCAATGTTTGACATGAGGGAGATCTTTAAGGAGTGAGAAGGTGATCTTTTCTTTGTCGGAAAAATTGTGAACAAAGAAATAACCTTTTAGTAGAGTTAACCATTTTTCTANCTTGTACCTTGAAAGGCGAGGTGCCTCCAAAGTGGCCACTTGATGAAGATGCACCTGATGCTATCGGTAGGTGTTGAAGGATGTGGGAAAAATTCTCCATCATTTCATCCCTTTGTTGTGTGAGCGCTTGCTCAAGAAATAGATTGATAGGATCGTCTGCTCCGTCGTTTTTCTTTTATTCCGCCATTGAGGGTTTATTGGGTGTGAGAGAACAATTTTATTCAAGAGAGAAAAACTCGAGACCTTACTTTCTATACTCGGATCTCGTCGGGGATATGCACTAGAAAAAAAAATGATCAAGAGCAACCTTCTTTGATACCACTGATCCAGATTATTTTCAGCACGAAATGAGAGAGGAGGTATAATAAAGAAAGATATCACAGATATTCAATAATATTATAGAAATGTATCAGAGATGCAACCATAAACACATATACACAGTAATACATGATTTCTATTAATGAAAGAAATGTACAGAGACTGTAAAAATACATAGTGAAAGACTCACTAGAATGGTGGCATCTTATCTCTGAGAAGAGATGTGACGGCTACTCGTATTCGCAAGAAGATGATTAAAGTGAGTCTCTGAAGGCATTTTTACAATAAACAGGAATGCCCAAAACCCTAGACATCCAAAAACCTAACCCTAGGAGATGAAGTGCCAAAAGTCATGTGGGCCCCGTTTGGGTAAGTTAGTACATCAACTTCTCGGGGTCGTAACTTTTGCAAACGATCTCCGTTTTAGGTGTATAATAGCTCATTGAAAAGATGTCGTCAAGGAGATTCATTTTGGGGGCTCAATAATGCCTTTGGATAACATTGAGAACCTCTATTTCGAAAAACCTTCATTTAGGCCCTCAAAATGGCCCCAGAAGTTAAAACCTGGTAAAAGTAGTAAATTGCCAAAATTGTCAGAAAAATGTTTTGAGATAGTTGGAAAAGGTGGTTGGCCACTGATATCCACCTGGATCAATCCTCCCTCCTTAGGAAGCAATGGTCTCCATTTCGTTTAGTTCCCAGGGGAGAGGGAAAATCGTTTGTTGAATCTGCATCTTGGTGAGATGCTTGTCTTACTGGAGACGTCGCGCTTCTCAGTTTGTGGAAGTCTGTCATGAACCTATTGAGGTTGAGGCTGTTCAACAAGTCAAGATACATGAGAGGAAGGTGTGCAGAATAAATCTTTTCTCTTTGCTGCAGCCTTGTCGACCTGCTTCTCTTCGATAGAAGGTGCTTGGGGCAAGGCTGTAGTTGTTGTAGTGTCCTTTTGTTCTCCTTTTGAACATATTGTGAAGAAGGTGAATTTTGCAGTATGAGATACTACCTTGTGACACTTTTTAGGTGGAACAGTAGTCGGAACTACCCCTGCTACTCTGTAGAGATGACCCCATAAAGTAATGATGACACTACTGGGTCAAGACTCATAAACAACATGGCGTCTCCACATATATGGTTGGCCCAAGAGCACATCACAGACATCCAGTGGGGCAACATCACATAATACCTTGTCCTTGAAGGGTTGGATGCTGTATGATAATCGACACTGTTGGATGACATGGAGATCGCGTCCTTGGCGAAGACACCTGATGTTGTATGGTTGTGGGTGTAATGTTGTCGACGATCCCAACTATTTGATGACCTCTGTTGAGATGAGGTTCTTCTGGCTTCCGCTATCAACAATAAAATGCATCGGGGTCCCCTTCACCCACATCTGTGAATGAAAAAGGTGCTCCCTCTCTTCAGGATCTGTTGGTTTTCCTGGTTGAATTGATGCGGTAGCGATAGTAGTAGTGGGGTCTGCGTCAATGATCTGTCCTGTACCATTATTTTCAAAATCAGATTCTGAATCAGGGTTCGACTCTTTGTCTTTGATCTCAGCCACCAATGACTATTTTGAGCAACATTCATCAGTGTTGTGCCAGGGGATTTTTTGGAACTCACACCATTTTCCGGTGTCCTTCTTTGTCTTCCCCTGACCCTTCTTTTCCTGTGTCTTGG
>JASDQU010589529.1:22801-38761 GCA_032191745.1 Picea mariana
GGGGGTGTTGGAGTTACTTCACACACACCTAGGATTTATTTTTCCTACGGTTTTTCCTTGTTTATTAAACATTATTAGTCATTTATCCACTCTCCTATTTTTTAGGAGAGAATATTCTCTTTAATTGACACTTCAATTTGACTAGTTGAGTTGAGTCTAGATGCTGCATTGATTTTATCACCATGCAACATTGGGATCATCACCATGCTAATGTGCACTTTCCTTGGGATCATCACCAGACTAGCACATTACCTTTGATTCCTTGATCTACTCTTCACTACACTTTGTTCACTCACTACACCATGTGTTTAATCCCTTTTCCACCTTATCAATGAGCCATTTCCAATCACATTGTTTATATAGATCTGGCTTCAAAAATAGTCTTGGATACTTTAATTATTTATATAATTATGTCATTTGATAAAAAAATAAATGAGCAAAGTGGTTCATTTCTTCCTCTGATTTCCCTCATAATGCTATCATTGATTTTTCCATATTCATTACCATGAATTTTTCCTCACAAAATAGCTCCAAGATTCCCTTAAACTTCTTAAATACCCTTCTAGTGCCTTCATATAATATCAAAATGTCATCTACAAACTGTAAATGTATAACATTGTGAGATGTTCTAATATAAACCCCTTTAAAGCTACCATTTTCAATTGCTTCTTTAATTAGCCTACTTAACCCTTCAACAATTAAAATAAATAATAGCATGGATAAAGGGCACCCTTTTCTAAGGCTTCTTCCTGTTTGGAAGAAAGGGGAAGCTACTCCATTTATCAACACAACAAAATAAACTAATGTTATGTAACTCATAACCCATACCACAAACTGGTGATAGAAGCCCAAAAGTGTTAGAATAATTCTAAGGTAAAGCACGCTTACCTCGTTATATGATTTGGATAGGTCCAATTTCATCACCATCAATCTTTGGTTCCTAACCTTGATTGAGTGGAGGAATTCTTGTGTGATCCCCACTTCCTCATGAATCCACCTTCTTTCTAAGAACCCGAACATTCTCTTGGGATTTGTTTTGATAAAATAATCTTCAATCTTTTAGAAATAACCTTCGATATAATTTTATAAATGTAGTTACACAATGAGATTGGTTTGAATTTTTCAAAGGTTGTCAGATTATCTTCTTTTGTAATCAATGTTATAAATGTCATGTTGAAAGCTCCCAACATTTTACCTTGATTTCTTGTAGTATCTAAAAATCTGCTCAAATCTTCTTCTACAAAATCATAACATCCCATAAATAATTCCATTGGAAGACCATCTAGCCTATGAATTTTATCCTTTCTGAAACTTTGCAAGATTTGAAGCATTCCTTCTTTTCCAACTTCTTTAGTTAGGGAATGGTTATCCTCATGATTGAAAAAACTAGGGAAGGAATTTGACAACCTAATTACCTCTACTATGGTAGCACAATTGTCGTCTTTGAAGAGCGAGGAGAAATGATTGTCTCCTTCATCTACCATCTCCTTAAAGTTGGTTTCCCAAGTACCATCACCTTTATCAATTTTCTATACTGAGTTTGTATTCTTCCTGAAAATTGCATATTGATGAAAAAAATTTGTATTCTCATCACTAGACTGTAGCCATAAAGCCATACTCTTGAGCCTCCATTCTTTTTATTTTTCGAGTAGTATATGTCTCTCTTCTTCTTATGGGATTTTTACTTCTAATGTTTGTTCCTCACTTATATAGCCAAAACCATCACCATTGTATATTAAATCAAGGGATTCCTCCACTTCTCTAAGAGTTTTTTCATCCATTCACTTTTTGTCACTTGCCCATTTAACAACTACCTTTTTTCTTGTTTAATGTTTTGATGAAATTGGAAGCATAATCTCTTAAATTCCAATTATAAGGTTTCCATACAAATTTTATTGTCTTCACAAACTCCGCCACCTTCAACAATTTTGGATTTAGTTTAAAGGGGATGGAATGATTCTCTTCTATATGTGCAACTTCCAGAATTATAGGATGATGATCAAAACCCCCCTCGGAAGTGACCCACTTTTTAATCCAAATGACTTTATCAAGGAATGCTTTTAAAATCAAGAACTGGTCAAACCTCTTTGCTATTTTTGCTTCTACCACTCTCTTATTACTCTAGGTAGGGTATATTTTGGCTAGTTCAATGTCCAATAGAACAAATTCTTCCAATTTTATGAGAAAATACGCTGAGAGGCTTTCCACTTGTGCTATCAGGCCCCATAATTTTGATGCTCCTTGTTGCTGGGAAATTACACTATGGATGTGGGTATACCATAACATATCACTGACAATTTAAAGACCAAACAATTTCCAAAGAAAGTAAACAAAAATCTGCAACTAACTTGATCAAATAACTAACTATTGATAGAGAAGGAAGGAATACTTACTCGATGTCCAATGATTGATGAATATCCCAAGGATGAAATCTTTCATGTTCCTTTCAAGTCGCTCCTATGTGAATTTGCAAAAATTTCAAGTGAAAGACTACAAACACATCAATTATCTCATAACTAATTTATAAGAATTTGACTAAAAGAAAAATTAATTTCAACAACTAGTATTCTCGATAAAGATATATTCAAATACAACGAACATATACAAAAATACCAGAATTTCAAAGGAAAGAGTATCTTTATTAATTAACAACATATTTTAGGGGTAGTTGTCACCTACACATGCTGTAATACTGCTCCTCGAAAGGAATCTAGGTCCCTCCACCCAGGCTATTGAATATATGAAGAACCTCTGACTCCAATGCACAAAGAGACCCAAAGAAGATCTAGGGATATTTCTTGGTTAGATAAGTAGATGCTTGAAATGGTTGGAAATGAGGGTTTCTAGGTATGAGGACACCAACAACAACAAGAATACAAGGGATTCCAGACAAGGAATGGAATTCCTAGCATGAATTTGCTTCAAGGATGATTACCCTCTCCTCATGGCTCATTCTCTATTTATATCATCCCCAAATAGTTGGAGACGGTTGTGCATGGGAAAAGAGAGTTAGAAAACTAACAAACTCGTAACCCAACACAAAATTATGAAAAAATATATCTTTATTTTTTTTTATCATTTAATGGAATATATGTGAGTTTCTTTAGAGAAACTCGTGTATATGTGCCTTTCTTTAGAGAAACTCACATATATGTAAAAAAACATTGTTTTTTCAAAAACCAGAGGAGGTATAGGGAAACAATGTTTGCAAGTAGGATAGGGAAAAGGAAAACAAAGTCATCAATGCATAAGTGGTGGCAATTGATGCTATAACACTCCTAAAGTGAATTTTAAATCCCCTTCCGCCATCACAACTTAGCCATTTTGAATATATTCCATTTAAAACAAATTTATCTTAGTATTTCACCCTATTCATGTGTGGACCATAAACATTCATCAAATTTCCCCAGATCCAAAGAGAAAAGGGAGGTCCTTAGACTTATAGGGAAGGCCCAAGAATTAGTAAGGTTAAGGGATAATTTTTCCACCTAGTTATGTTCCCTCCCTATCTCACCATGGCATATATAAAGTTGATTTCCCAACTACTAAACAATTTAGAAATATCCTGAGTGATTTCTCCCCATCTTTCCATAACTTATTGTAACATGATAATAAAATGTTTGATAAATTCAATTAATATCTTTAAATCCAACTTATTTGAGGGGTTGGCCAACCCTTTGCAATTTAGAGTCAAAAAAATCATTTTTGAACCGTCAACATGGGAATTTTCTCTAAAATCCCCTATAAGTGATAACTACTTCCTACATTTGTTTTTTGAAGATGCTTGTTTTGGGGCTATGGACATGAAGGATTTCCTTCCCCTTTTATTGGATTTTGGGACTTTCTCTCCAATGTAACCCAACCCCCCTGTCACCTTTCTAAGAAAATCAGGCTCACCCTTGCTTCTTGGTCTAATGTTATACTTCATGGTTCCTTTCCACCCATATCAATATCCAATCTAGGGTTTGTAGAGGATCCTTTAGGAGATTTTCCATATTCCAGTGTTTCTTTATTTCCAAGAATAAGTATGAGAGGACGGGGGTTATGGAATTTTATGCCCAAAAAAATGGGTATAAATTCACTCAAGGATTCCAAACCTTTGGAATAAACTTCATTTCCCTAAGACCCAAAAACTATATTTTCCAAAGAATTTTCCAGAGATTGAGACTGAGTTGTCTTACCCAATTTAGGCCCACTCTTCTTGTTGCTACTCGTATCTAAGCTAGGATCATTGTGATGGCATATATTTGTCAATTAATTCTCTACCTCTATAGTATCGTCCCAATGATTATCCATATTCATTTGAACCCCCACCTCCTCCTTTCTAGGAAAAAAATGGATTAAATCTTTTTGGATACTTCTGCTTCTCTTAAATGCTTTTTTGGTTCCAAATATTCCTATAGCTTGGATATTTACACTCTATTACCAAGTTCCCATCACTATGACGTCACCCACATCTGAAGGGTATTCCTTCATAATATAGGTTTAGATGAAAAATATCCACACCTCTTCGAATATCTAGTGTTTCTACTAAGCCTTTACATACTTCCAACCCCACAAGTATGTGAGTCATGACATAAAAACCCTCCAATGGATCCTCTAAATAATCTTGATATTCCTTTTCCATACTCATTTTTTCGTCCAAGTATAACATCCTTTAAGTCTGGACACACCTTATATCAACCATGGTTAACCTTCCCGCAGAAGCCCTCATCCAACAACCTCCACCACGAAATATCAAGAGATATTTAGTTAGATATGGTCGTGATTACAACCTAACTACTAGCTTCCCCTCTAGGAAATTCATTGTATATTGTGTTGTTCAATCCCAACACCAAGACATAATTTATAATATAGATACCAGTCTCTGGGTGTGGAATCCCTTTCATGGTATTAATAGTACACTTTTTCCACCTTGAAACCCTACTATTATAATGATATTTTATGTAGATTTTATGTGTGATGGTGAGAGTGTATATGGGCTCACTCCAACCATTGTAATAGAAGAGAAAAATGTCTAGTTTCACAAACATCTATTATCTATTTTGAATCATCTATTATCTCATCTTCCATCTAGAGACCCTACTTATGAAGATCCTCAACAATTCCTCGTTGCACCACATAGATTAACGAGGATGATTGGCTAGGGTTATAGAGTTCCATTTCAATTTGCAAAAAACCAAACCATCATGACAAGATCATGAAATCATGAAAACCCTTGGTGCAATGATTTTAGGCTAGATGAAATATAGAAAACACTAGGTGGAAAAAAAATCTTGAAAACCTTCAACCTCTAGTATCTTTCTATTTATATAGGTAATGGCCTATAATATTACACTCTAAAATTCTTTCAAAAATTTGGACTAAATTGTGTAAGTTCTTGTTCCATGTGATTGATAGGAACTTTGAGTGTGGAACCTCATATATATATAGTTTCTTATTAATTTTGATATATTTTATTTAAAAGATTAGAAGGGTAGGGAGGGTTTTCTTTCATTTTCTTAATATTTTTCTTTTAAAATTATATGAATTATATTTTTTAGTTACATTTTACTAGAAAAAGCATGTTCTTTCCTTTCATTTTAGTGTTTTATTTTCTTTTTCAATTTTTTCTCGCTATTATTGATTTTTCTTTTCATTTCCTTCTTTTGTGATTTTGTTTGCAATGACATTGGGATTTTAGGCCATGGTTTCAAAATGTTACAGTTTTATGTTGGAAAATCAAGCATTGATGGACATCTACTGGGTTCATTGGGTCGATAGGTCGACCTACATATGGATATAGTTTGTTGAGCAATTGACCAACAAATCACACTAGTCGATCATGTAGTCGATGTGCATGTCAGTCAGATAGTCGACCAACAATCGAAGAAAGTTAGGCAATGGATCGACTAGCCCAAAAATAAACTACGAGTTGGATGCGTAGGAGGTTGGGTTGAGAATCCTTGTCGAGCCAACTCGATAGCACTGATTTGGCGGACTCAACTCTAACAACCGATAGTTACACGTGGACAAGATATTCCATATTTTATGGAAGTTGAATAGATATTGAGGCTATAAAAAGGATACCCCTTAGGTAATTATCATCATGGATATTATGCAATATATCATGCAAATAAAGATGTACAAAATGTATTGTGATGTTCTGATCACAATGCACTCTGATTAAGTGTTGTAATGGTGTCTTTAAACACCACTCTTTATCTTCAAAAAATTATGTTCCTCTTCGATTAGCTGCAGTATTGTGCTCTCTTTTTCATGTTGTGTTCCACCCTACTCCCCAACATGGTATCAAAGCCCATGGTTTAAAACCTCGACCTGTTATTTTCAAACCTTGTTGAGTTAGATCTATTGTGTGATTGACTCTAGGCCGATGATGTGCTGATTGGAACTTAATGAAACATACCAGTCTTTGTCTAGATATTGAAGATGGATTTGGAGATTGATCCCATTTTTCACAATGGATCAATATATGTAGTATGGGCACCATATATGAAAACCATATTGAAGATAAAAGTATTGTGACAGTATAAAAAAATTGTGATTCCATATCCAATAGACGATCATGAAAAATTCATTGTTGATGGAAAGAAGGATGAGGTTATAGGGGTCATCACGACCTACATCTCGCGGAAGATTCATTTTTGCCTCAGTGGAATCAATTGTCCTCATCATGTTTAGAATAAGCTGAAGTCGTTGTTCGACCAAGTCGACAAGAGCCATGTCATTCAGTTGGAGAAAGAGTTGATCTCTCTCGATACTCATTCCTTTAAGAAAATGGAGGACTATTTGGCATGTGTCAAAGAACTCTATTTGAAATTGGGAGAATGTGGAAAGAACTATAAGAAGAAGGATGGAGAACTCATCGAACTGGTCCTGATGAACTTGAGAACATTATTCAATGTGTTTGTTTCGACTTTCCACGCAAACTAACAAGCACACAAGGAAGATGATAAGGATTACACCTTTGAATATTTCTGTGGTATTTTGATTACTTCTCAACATAGAATACTCGAAGAAGGAAATCTTGGTGGTAAAGACCAGGTCCACTTGCTCAAGGGAAAGGGAAATATGGTTCCTAGGAATAGAGTATGGTTTGATGTGTCTACAAAAAACACTGCATACTGTGACCAGAAACCTCAAAGATAGGAAAATGGACCTCAATGAAGTCGAAAGAAGAAGACATTTCAGTACTGCGGAAATATTGGACATGTTGAGAAAGTATGCTATAAGAAGAGAGACAATTTAGAGGAGAAAGTTAAATGCCTTGAAGGAGACGTTTCCATTGTACATCGACTTGATGATAATTTCAAATTCCAAGTCATAACGTCTCAGGACTTGTTGTCTCATTCTGAGCATAACAAATGAGTAGTCGAATCTGGGTGCACTCATCACATCGATAAGGATTCCTCCTTGTTCACATGGTTGGATGAAGCTAAGGAGAGGAAAATCTATGATGTTGATGATTTTTCTCTGGATGTTGCTGGTCAGGGTGATGTTGCTTGTTAACATGGGAAGATTGTCGATGTCTATCATATTTCATATCTCAGTGCCCATCTATTGTATGTTTCTCAGCTAACAGAGACATGTAATATTGTGGAATTTTGGTCAGATCAGTTCTATGTTTGTGATTTGAAGAAAGGAAACTTGATTGTCACCAGAGGGATTCTTGAACTGATGGAAAAATTGTACAATTTTCCTAACATGACTCGACCTGACACATAACCAACTGTATTTTTTCTCACATCGACTAGAAAAGTCAAATTCGACATGAGTGACTCAGACACTTGAATTTCCAAAGTCTACAGGAATTGACAATTGAGAATATGGTTATTTTTTTTCTGATGGTCTTCCCCCCTTAAGGAGTTTGTAAGGGTTGTGTTCTTGGGAAGCATCTTTAGGAACCATTTGACTCTAGAAAAGTGTGGTGAGAACAGAACCTACTGGATTTGGTTCACAATGATGTCTTCTTCATCAATCTACCTTCGCTGGCAGTGCAAGGTATATCTTGACTTTCATTGATGGTTTCTCTCACTTTACATGGGTTTACTTTTTGAAGAATAAGAAGCTTGTCTTTGAAAAGTTCAAGGAGTTTCAAACCTTTTTTGAGAAGTATTGTGGTCGACCCATCAAGTGCTTGAGATCATTCAATGGTGGTGAGTATGTAAATCGACCCTTTGAAGAATACCTTATTTGATATGGTATTGACTCGCAATGGTTGGTTCCTCACACACCTCAGTAGAATGGCATCAAAGAATGAAATAATCGTACATTAGTTGAAATGGATAGATGTATTTTGCAGGATAAATGCATTCCTCCTCACTTTTGAGATGAAGCGATGTACTGTGAAAATTATCAAATCAATCGCATCTCAACTCGAGTTTCTCCTTCCATGACTCCAGTCCAATGATGGTATCAGAAGAAGCCTTAAGTTGAGCACCTCCATGTGTCTCACATTCCCGATGATTGTAGAAAAAAGTTGGATGCAAATAATCATTCTTGCATCATGACGAGCTATTGTGAAGAGTTGAAAGCCTATCGACTATTTTATGTTATCAAATGATAAATTATTATTAGACATAATGTACGGTTTGGTGAGAATTATTCTAGAATAAAGTTATTGAATGCCTCTTCTATATTGTTGCAGGATGATCCCTTTGATTTTTTCTCTGACACTGGATCTTATGTTCCATGTTTCAGTACTTCGACTAGGAAGTTGATTTTTTTTCATGTTTCGACTCGACTGTCAACCTCTGAATCGACTAGTCCATCGTCCTCAGTTTCTACTAGTCTACTGATTGAAGCCTCTATGATTTCTGATCGACCTACTAAAGTGAATTGTAGTTCACCTATTTCTTGTCTACCCATAAGGTTTTCCAAGACAATTGAATTTGTTGGAACTGATGTTGGAGATGTCTCCTGCGGATGACAAAGTTGAAGTCAAAAGGCACAGCATGCCAACATTTCCTTGATGATTCACGTACTTGAAACTTATGACCCTATTACCTACTCAGATGTTGAAGGATGATTTGAATGGGATCAAGAAATGCATACATAAGTTGATTCATTTCCAGAGAATCATACTTGGGAATTAGTTCTCTGACCACAAGGAAATAACATTGTGAAGTGTCGATGGGTCTACCAGACCAATTTTACCTCTGAAGGTATTTTTGAGCGACATAAAGCATGCATAGTTGCAAAGGAATTTTCTCAACAAGAAGGTATCGACTACACTAAAACCTTTTCTTCTATAGAAAATATGAACTTTGTTCGACTAATGCTTTCCCTAACTACTCGTTTTGGATGGAAAATTCATCAGATGGATGTGAAGTGTGTTTTTCTTCATGGATACCTATCTGAAGTAATTTTCATGGATCAACCACTTGGTTTTGTGACATATTCAAATTTTTTTTGTCGACTCAATAAGTCATTTTATGGTTTGAAGCAGGATCCATGAGCTTGGTATGCTAAGATTGACAATTTCTTTATTCAAAATGGTTTCAAACGTTGTGAATCTGATCACAGCCTGTATGTACTCTATACCAATGGAGACACTCTTGCCGTTAGATTTAAGAAACAACTTGGTGACTCCTTTGACACGAAATATCTTGGTACTCTGCATTATTTTTTGGGTCTTCAAGTATTACCACTTTGTGATGGATTTTTCATTTCTCAATCTAAATATGTGATGGATCCGTTGACACATTTAATATGGTTGATTGCAAGCCTTGTGATACTCCTTTTCAGTCGAGAGTAAATATTACTAAAACCTGTCAAATACTGACAATCGATGCCACTCTTTATTGACAATTGGTTGGCAACCTTATTTATATTACTCATAGTCGACCTGACATTTCCTTTGTTGTTAGTGTGGTTTATCGGCTTATGCGAGATCCTAAATAAAGCCATTGGAAATTAGTCAAATGCATTTTCCATTATCTCAAGGGTACCACTCATTTTGGTATCAAGTATTGTCGAATTTCAGTTTCATTGGTTGAATTCATCAACTCCAATTGGGCTAGTTACAATGATGATACAAATTCCACTTCTGGAAATGTGTTTCATTATAACACTAGAATGTTGGTGTGCTCATGAAATAAACATAAGGTAGTCTCTTTGTTGACTATAAAAGAAGAATATCATGGCGTGGTTCAAGCATGTACTGAAGCAGTTTGGATTCTCCAACTTTTGGGAGAACTTGGCCTTCTTGTTGAGGCCTCGATTCCAATCTATTGTTATAATCAGAGTGCAATATAGGTCGTTGACAATATTTTTTCCCACAATAAGATGACCATGTTCATTATTTGATTCAATTGGTTCATGAGAATGTTGTCTCTCTTGAATATTGCAGGACAAATGATCAAGTTGCTGATATATTCACTAAACCTTTAGCTAGCACGATATTTATCAAGCTCCATACAATGCTTGGGATTTAGGATGTTGCAACTATGGGAGGGTGTCATAATGACATAATTTCACCTCCTGAATCTCTAGAGCTATTTACTAATGAGGGGTGTTGGAATATCAAGCATTAATGGTTCGTCACACTTCTCTTGGGTTCATTCGGTCAAGAGGTCGACCTACATTTGGATACAATTGGCCAAATGACCAACCAACACATCACACTAGTTGGTCAAGTAGTCAACGTTCCTGTTGGTCAGACAATAGACTAGTAGTTGAAGATATTCAAGTAGTGGATTGACCAACCCAACAATTTACTACAAGTTGGATGCATAGGTGGTGGGGTAGAGAATCCTTGTTGAGCCAAATCGACAATGAAGATTTGGCTGAGTCGACTCTAATAACCGATGATTACATGTGGACAAGATATTCCAGATTATATGGAAGTTGGTTAGATATTTAGGCTATAAAAATGATACCCCTTGGGTCATTATCATGATGGAGATTGTGCAATAGATCATGTAGATGACGATGTACAACATGCATTGTGATGTTCTGATCATAGTGCACTTTGTTTAAGTGCTTTAACGATGTCATTAGACACCACCCTTTATCTTTGAAACTTTTTTTTCCTCTCTGATTATCTGAAATACTGTGTTCTTTGTTTCATGTCATCTTCCAGTCTATTCCCCAACATTTTAAGCCTCCAAAAAAGTAGGGGGTGGTGGGGGTGTTATCGGTAGAAAATATTTTTGATTCAGGGGTTGATTTTAAGCTTTTCGTTGCAAGTGTACTAGTTTTCAATGTCGTTGGTTCCTTTCCCCCACCCAATACAATTTTTTCCTTTTTAATTTAGTTTTTCAATTCTTATGCACACACATATCAGGGAGATGTACCGATAATAGAGCATAGTTTATCTCTCTTTGGACTCTACTGGAGCATGCAATAAACAAAGGAGTGAATAAGTTGTATATTTTGGGAGATTCAATGTTGGTAATTGATTGGGCAAGGCAAAATGAATCAGTGAGTGATGTAAGGCTTGTCCCTTTACTCCAAGATATCAAGTTGGCATTCCAATCCTTCGAATGACTCTCTTTCAGTCATATCCTCAAAGTAATAAATTTCAAATATGATGAATTATCCAAGGAGGCCCTTTCTCTTCTTTTGGGAGCAATGGGCCTTTATAAGTACTTTGATGGGGAGAAAGTTGAAGCTATAAAATTTGGATTCTAAGTGTCAGTTTTTTTTCTTTGGACAGATAGGAAAGTGTTGGATGTATAGATAATATGATAGTATGGCTTATTTTGAGGTTGATATCATATTGTATGCGATATAGTTTCTTTTTAGTTTGTTTTCTCTAGAACCAAAGGAAGTCTCTTTATGGGACATGAACACATATATTTATTTCTCTTGAAAATAATAGTTTTTTTTTCTACATAGAATATATATATATATATATATATATATTATTTAGTTTTTTCTAAAAATTGTTTTAAAGTGGTTTTTATTTTTTTTTATTTAATTCGTTTTAGGTAATTTTCTTTGAAAAATTAGGAGGGTAGGGAGGTTTTTTTTTAAATGTATTTTTTTATTATAAAACCATGTTATTTACCTTGTTTTAGTTTTTTTTTCAATTTTTCTCTCTCTATGTTTATTTATTTTTTGATTTTTTGATTTTTTCTTCTTTTATGGTTTTGTTTGCAATGACTCTAGGATTTTAATCCATTGTTTAAAAAGTATTGTAATTTTAATCTCATAGAAAACAAGGGGGTGGTAGGGGTACTATTGGTAGCACCTCTTTTTGATTCAAATGTTGCTTTTAAGATTTTGGTTGCAAACGTACTAATTGTCAAGGCCATTGGTTTCTAAGAAGTTGTTATTCTGACCTCGAAAAAAATGGGAATTGCCACTGGGAGAACCACTTTTCAATTCCAGGTTTTATTTTAAGCTTTTGCTTGCAACGATACAAGTTTCTAAACCCACGGTTTGAAACAAGTTGTAATTTTGACCCTGAAAAAAAGGGTGCTCATGTTGGCACCATGTTTCTATTTGGGGATTGATTTTAAGGTTCTTATTGGTAACATTATGAGGTTATTAAGTACATGGTTGAAAAAGGTGGTAATTTTAACCCCCGCCCCAACTAAAAAAATGGTGTTACCAGTAAAAAATGAGAACTTTTCAAAACAATGGTAAAAATTGTAACTAAATGCGACCACTAAAAGATGAGAAATTTGGTTTTCGTTAAGTCGGTAATTGTACTTGAAGCCCTTGGTTTTTTGAGATAATATTTGGGAGAATATTTTTCATACGATTTTCCTTTTTTTTTTCATAATATTACAAGTTGAATTGCAGAGAGAGATGGACCTGAACCTTGATAAAGACTTGGGCCAAATCTCTTTATGGATTACAACTATGAAGGAAGAGTTTGTACTTCCTCCAATTTTAGGATTTTTTCTTATTTAGTTTAGCACATGAAAAAAATCATACTTGATAATGCTTCAACAAGCTCAAAAAAATTAATATAAAATCCATCAAGTTCTGTGCTTTGTCAGGTTCTAGCCCCCAAATTACTTCAATAACCTATTATTCTACAATTTCCTTTCCTAACTCAAGATGATTTTCCACAAAAAATAGACAAGGGACTCCTTGTAGCATGTTCTCAACAACCTCCATGTTGGCCTCTTTCTTGTCCATGTATAAGGATCTAAAATGTTTGAATTATTCATCCTTGATGGAATGAAATGCAGTCAACTTCTCTCCATCCTCTGAAACTATTTCTTTGACATTATTCTTATGTGATGTCAATATTCCTTGTTTGTGAAAGAAATAGTTGTTCTTATCCCTAGATTGTAGCCACAAACTTCTAATTTTCAACCTCCAATGTTCTTCCTCTTGATGATTAGCCTGATGGAGCTTGGAAGTTAGGTTCCTTTCCTAAATAATATTATGATGTGTAACTTCTTCCACTTCCATTTTAACTTACAGGTTGTTCAACTGATATTGAATCTCCTTTCTTTCCATATAAGGATGCTTGTATGTATATTTTGCCCAATTATTTAGCTTGAAGTTGACCTTTCAAAGCTTTGATTCTAATCCAGGTGGATATTGGTGGCCACCAACCTATTCCAACTAGCTCCTCTTGACAGTTTTTAGTTCAACACGTTCTTTTGTACTTCGTTGTAATTGTGGGTTCTACACTTCCGGGGCTGTTTGAAGCCCTACACATATTCTAGGTGGATACAGGTGGCCTCCCACCTAATTCGATTAGATTATTTTGTATCTTTTCATGTCAACACATCTTTCTTTACTTCCAGGGCCATTTTGGGGCCATAAAAAATGTTTTTTTTGGCTCGCCACAGTCAAACTGTAGAAAGAATCAAAGTTAAACAACATAATGTGTAGTTCTTGAAAATGAATTTCCAACGAGATATCACATGACTAAAATAGAGGTCATATGAAAAAGTTACAACCCTGGGAGGTTGAGGTACCAACTTAACCATAGGGGCCCACATAAATTTTGGCATTTCATCTCCTAGGGTTAGGTTTTTGGATTTCTAGGGTTTTTTCATTCATGAGTAATGTTAAAAAGGCCTCTAAAGCCTCATCGTAATCATTTTACTCATATGGATGTGCATAGTAGCCACTTCTCTTCTCAGAGATAGCTACTACCATTCAAGCAAGTGTTTTAGTTATCGAATTTTACATTTTCAGTCTATTTCATTTATTCAATAGAAGATATTGTTCACTGGATATCTGTGTTGTTCTTCATATATTTGTATTTATTTTATTCATGTTGTTAATCAGTTCGTTCCGCTCCTAAATTTGGATCAGTGGTATCAAAGTGATCTACTCTTCATTTATTTTTTCTTTGTGCATGTCCTCGACAAGATCTGGGCATAAGAAGTTGGGACTCAAACCAATCGATCCATTTCAAGATTGGCCATGCCGATCCCAAAAAAAAACCATAGGGGGGGGAATAAATATGATGGAGTAGGAGATCCTTTTAAAATGATGCTCAAGGAAGCCCTTGTGCAACAAAGGAAGTAAATGATGGACAAGTTTGCGGAGATCCTTCGGTAACTTCCCACAGGAGAAGAATCTTCATCAAGTGGCCATGCAACCCCCTTCAAGGTACAATTAAATTTTGATATTCCATTATTTGAAGGACTGATAGATGTGGATGCTATAGATAAATGGTTGAATCTACTTGAAGGGTATTTTTCGGTCCACAATTTTTTTGATGGGGAAAATATTACTATTGCACTCCTTAAGGCCATCGCCCATGTTAAGAACTGGTGGGATACTTACTCTTATCAAAGGGCCATAGAGGAATCTGCAATATTTGTGGTTTCCCCTACATGGGATTCCTTTCGGGATTCCATTAAAGAACAATACTACCTTGTTGGAAGCTACGAGGACTAGTACGCTAGATGGACCACCCTTCATTATGAAAGGGACCAAACAATACCATATTTCACCAATATTTTCCATACCCTGCGCACCAAATTGGGTATTAAAGACCCTAAGAAACATTTGGTGCTCAAATACCACAACTATTTTCATAGATACATTCAAACATAAATGGATTTTCTAGACATCGCATCATTGGGTACAACTTATAGATATGCTGTCAAGATCGAGCATAAATTTAAGTAGAAGAGGCGAGATTTTGGATATGCAAACTCCTCACAGCCAAAGCAGGGAAAAGGCAGCCCAAACCCACACAACAAGAGACATAGAAAATATGGCCACTCTCAAGACAACCAGTCCAAGATGCAACACAAAAATGGAAATGAGAATACGAAGAAGGACACAGGAAATGGTGTGAATACCATAAAATACCTTGGCACAACACTGAATAATGTCGCTCTAAGAAGTCACTTGTGGCTGATATGAAGTATTTCGAGTCAGAAGATAATTCTAACTCCAAATCAAATCCAGAAGCAGGGAAGTAGATTATCAATGCTGAACCCAGTGCCACTATTGCTACCACCAAAGTCTATCCAAGTGAACCACAAGAACTAGAGGAAGCGGTAAAGGGGGCTCTGCTTCATTTCATTTTTGATAGAGGCGGTCATAAGAACTTTATCTCATCATAGGTCGTCAGGTGGCTGGACCTATCGACGAAAGTGCACCCGCAACCCTAAACCATCATCCGGCTTCGCTAAGGAAGAGATCTCTGTGTCAGGCAACAATGTCATCTTCCGTACGACATCAAGTCTTTCAAAGACAAGGTATTGTGTGATATTTATGCCCTTGAAGTTTTTGATGTTCTTTTAGGAAAACCATATTTGTGGAAGAGTCATGCTTTGTATGAGTCTATACCCCGTAGTGTTATTATTACTTTGGGTAGACAATTGTACAGGATACCATAGGTAGCCCTACCTGCCGCTATTTATTTAATCTCTGCTAAGAAATACAGTAAGTTCATTTCACAGACTGATAAGTTTCTCTTATTTGTGATCCGTGCTCACAGTAAGCAGAAGGTCGTCACCACATTCATGGCCTCTACACAGAGCCTCCCTTTGCAGTAGAAGCAAGTGGATGAGATTGTGGAAG
>JASDQU010589530.1:924-28454 GCA_032191745.1 Picea mariana
AATTGTTGTTTTTTGGAAAATTTTAAATTTTGTTCATTCTTTTTTTTTTTTTCCAAATTTGGGTTTTGAATATATATGGCATTATGTATTATGTTGTGTTTGGAGTGATAAACTAATATTTAAAAAGTAAGCATTTAAGGGTTGATTTGATGATTTTGTTTGTAGTAAAGATGATTTCGATTACCACTTTTAAAAAAATGTCATTTTAATACCCGAAATTTAAAATGGGTTCTACCGATAGCAGTACATTTCAATTTGATGGTTGATTTTGAGGTTTTGGTTTTAATGGTACCGACTACTAAAAATAAAATTTCAAAATATCTATAAATTTAATGTTTTGAAAAAAAATAAAAAATAAATTGTAACATCTTTTTTTTTAGGTGTCGATTTGAAGGTTTTTCTGAGCTATTGTCTGAGTTTTGAAGGCTGTGTTTGAAAAATGTTGTAATTTTGACCCCGTTTAAAAAAATGGTGCTACCGGTAGCACCACTTTTTGATTTGGGGGTTGAATTTGATGTTTTTTATGCAAAAAGATGGGTTTTGGGGGCTAGAATTCTCGCTTTGAGGTCACAGTTCTCATTAAGTTGGTAATTATGTTTTAAACCATAATGTATAACATGCAGATGCGATGATCACAAAACATCTCAAGTACATAACTAAAACGCATCCAGAAACCCCCAAAGTATTAGATCTGTGAGACGGAATACTAGATTAGCAGTAGATATCCAAATCAATTAGATCAGATATATTTCAGTGGTATCATAGATTTACTCATTCCAACCTGTGACTAAATACGATGAGTGCAAAAGAAGACCTCTATGGTCGTGAGCACATAGGTGACAAATATATCACTTACAATAGGTGCAAGGAAAGAAGGCCTAGGCATGAATTTCCTCCTTTCCCTCCCAGCTTAGAGGAAGAGGCACACAGAGAAGCAGAGAGAGGAGCAGAGAGTGAGGCTGAGCGTGAGGCTCAGAGGATGCTAGGATACAAATATGAGTGACCATAGGGAAGTGGTAAGGCCCCCATGGAACCAGAGGTAGCCTTCATGCAGGTTATCAACGATATGCTAGCTAGTCAACAGACCATGTCTCCATCCTTGGCACAGGTGGCTAATAGATTGGCTATGGTGGGAACCCTAGGCACACAAGCCCCACATGCAGCACAGGGGAAATCAAGGGTAGGAAGTAGACCCCAATCACCCACTTGCACATACATCTTTGCGAGTAGGATTCCTAGACCTTTATTTCCCAATTTCCAGGGGGCATCCCCGATAGCAGCACAAGTGTCGATAGCACAGAGGCCACCCACTCATGCAGAGGACATTGCAGAGTATCGGAGGGAGTATGCAACATTGGGCTATGACTTCCATCAAGACATGACCCTAGTCGAGTATTGTGGACTCAGAATCAGAAACCTCCCCAAAGAGCCACAAAGAGGAGGGTCGTAGTAGCAGCATGGGCATAACATTCATTTCATTTGGAAAGTTAGTAAACTCACCATACCTTCTTTCGACAGATTGTCCAAATGCACCACCAAAGCTTGGGAATAAAAACTCGACACATACTACAAGCTCAACTAGATGACTGAGACAAAGACCATCAGTTTCACTCCCTTACACTTGGAGGGTGAGGCACATGAGTGGTGGCATCATGGATTGGTGACATTAGGCCATAGTCACATCACCTCCTATAAGGAGTTCACAGAAAGAGTCATGGACATATTTGACAGGAGGGATCGAGAGATTCATTTCATAGATCTAACCCATTTGAGACAAACTGGCACAACATAGGCATTCATCTCAGAGTTTTAGTGGGTAGCAGTGGCAGTGACAAATATATTTGAGCCCTAGCTGATCATGTTATTCACAAAAGGGCTCACAGATCCCTTGAGAGGATGGGTGAAGGCATACCAGCCTCACACCTTGCAGCATGCCATCCTACACACTAGATATTTGGCGGACTCAGTTCCAAAAACTAAAATTGTTTCCAAACCCTTTGTACCACAGAAGGAACAAGATCGGAAGCCATTCCAAAGAGAATGGAAAGCAAAGGAGAAGCTGGATGATGAGACGAGGTGAGAGCTTATGAGGAAGAAGCTTTTCTTCAACTATAGAGATCCTTGGGTCCCAGGCCATAAGTGCATGGGCAAGGGAGAGATTCACTATATTGAGGTGGCAACAGATAATAAGGAGGAGGAGCAGGACAATGGATCCACCAGCTCAAAGTAGGAGTCAGAGAAGGCGGAGGAGAAGCCTCCCTGTAGACCACCGACATCGGCAGGGGCCCACCCATCGGTAGTTCCACAACCTCTTGAGTAGGCTAGCAGACGAAAACCAGCAAAGGAAGGAGTCATAGAGACCCTTTATGGTGTTCCTAGGTACGACACCCTCTGGATCAGAGGAACTATTCAAGGGCAATGGCAAATCTCCCTAATAGATGGTGGGTCCACCCACAACTTCATCGACGCTTCATTGGTATAGAGACGGGCCCTTCAAATAGATGAGTTTGAGGGATTTGATGTCGCAGTAGCATATGGCCATACAGTTGAGTGTCTATATGGAGTTCTGGACTTGGAGATAAAGTTGGGAAACTACACCATGAGATACATTTTATGTGGTTAACCTATCAGACACAGATGTGGTTATGGGAGTCTAGTGGTTGATCTCCTTGGGTAAAATCACTACCAACTACCAGACCTTGGAGATGGGATTCAGAGATAGTGATGGGAAGAGGGTTGTCCTGAGGGACATGTCGACAAGACCACCCCAGAAATTCTTATCCAAGAGGATGGAGAGGATATTCAGGCATGGGGAGGCAACATTTTACGCAGAGTGCTTGATCACTACGTAGAAGGATTCTGAGGGTCGATAGCAATATTAGACAGAGGTCAAGAACTTGTTGGGATGACATCAGTAGGTTTTTCATTCGATTCCACCATGGAGACTGCCAGACAGGGGATTTGAGCATACCATTGAGTTGGAGGAGGGGACCAAACCCATGATCACAACCCCCTATCATCATCCTAAGAGGCTCAAGGATGAGATAGAAAAGGAAATCAAGGAATTTTTGGCAATGGGACACATCAGATCTAGTAGCAATCCATTTGCCTCTTTAGTTGTCTTAGTCTTGAAGAAGGATGGTACATGAGGATGTGCATCAATTACCAGGGCTTGAATAAGAAAACCATCAAGAACTTGTATCCTATCCCTCACATTGACGAGTTAATGGATAAACTACATGGGGCAGTTTTCTTCTCAAAGATTGATCTACCCTCTGGATATCATCAGATCAACATAAGAGAGAAGGACATAGAGAAGATGACATTTCGGTGCCATTTTGGCCATTTCAAGTTTTTGTTTATACCATTTAGGCTAAGCAATGCACCAAATACATTCCAATCTTGCATGAACCACATATTCAGGGGGCAGTTGAGGAAATCAGTTTTGGTTTTCTTCGATGACATTTTGGTCTATAGTAAGACATGACAGGAGCATATGGGGCACTTGGAGGAGGTGTTGAGCATCATGGAAGCATAGTCACTATACACCAAATAGTCCAAGTGTGAGTTCATGATGAAATAGTTTCTTTACTTGGGCCACATCATCAATGTGCAGGGGGTTCAAGTACATCAGAAGAAGATCAGGGCCATTTTGGATTGGCCAACACCCAGGAGTTTGACAGAGTTAAAGAGTTTCTTTGGGCTGTGCAGTTATTACAGGAGGTTTGTCAGGGGTTTCTCGCAGTTAAGAGAACCACTCACAGATTTGACCAAGAAGGGTCCCTTTCAGTGGACAAAGGAGTCACAATGGACATTTGAGAAGATGAAGGAGGTTATGAGCACATGCCCTATTCTAGCCCTTCCGTACTTCTCATAGTCGTTCATGTTGGAGTGTGATGCATCAAGGGTGGGGATTGGAGTAGTTTTGATGTAGGTATTCCATCCCATTGTGTTTGAGAGTAAGAAGCTCAGCGAGTTGCAGCGAATCTACTCTATTTACAACAAGGAAATGCTAACAATCATGCACACCTTAACCAAATTCAGGCAATATCTAGTGGGTAGCATATTTGTAGTGAACACTGATCACAACAGTCTTAATTATTTCTTGAATTAGAAATACCTCAGTGAGAGACAATAGAAGTGGGTCTCAAAGATCCAAGACTTTGACTTTGACATTGAGTATGTCAAGGGAAAAAGGAATGTCATGGAAGATGCCTTGTCTAGGAGGCCACCAGGGTGTTTGATGATGGACATTTGCACAGATTGGAAAGCACATTTGTTGGTGGAATATTCCAAAAATAAATTTGCTTGTGAGGTGATGGATGAGAAGGGGGTTGATGATAGATACTGGGTACTAGATGAAATAATTTTCTACAAGGACCGGATCTACTTGGTTCCAGAATCTACCTTAAAGGGGAAGATTCTGAAGGTGTGTCATGATTCGCTTGCAGCAGGGCACTCGGGGTACTTCAAAACTTATAGGAAAATCAGAGAGAGATTCTCGTGGAAGGGTCTTAAGGATGATGTATTGAAGCACATACGGGAGTGCATGACTTGTTAGCAGAACAAGTCAGAGAAGACACACCCAATAGGGTTACTTCAACCTCTACCCATTCTGAAGTAGAAATGGGAGAGCATTTCTATGGATTTCATCACAGGCCTCCCTCGCATGCAGGGCAAGGAATGTATGTTTGTGGTGGTCGACAAGTTGACAAAATTTGCACATTTCTTTTCCATACCCACAAAATACAAGGGCATATAGGTAGAAGAGTTGGTTTTTAGAGAGGTATTCAGATTGCACAGCCTACCGAAGTAGATAGTTAGTGATAGAGATGGGCACTTCATCAGTGCATTTTGGCAGGATCTTTTTCAGTTGACAGGCATAGAGCTAGCCATGAGTACCATCTACCACCCATAGATAGATGGACAAACAGAGATTGTCAACAAATGGGTGGAGGGGTATCTGAGGAACTATGTGGGAGGACAACAACGCACATGGTTGAGGTGGTTGCACATGGGTGAGTACTGTTACAACATGAATCACCATATTTCTATCAAGATGTCACCATTTAGATCATTGTATGGATACAATGCACCCACTTTTACAGAGACAATATTTGGGGATAGCAGGGTCCCTGGGGCCAAATATTGGGTGGAGGAGAGCCAAAGGATTCTGTGGGAAGTGAAGGAAAAATTACAGGTAGCATAGAACCAACAAAAGATCTATGCAGACAGGAAGAGGTTCAAGCGTAGTTTCAAGGTTGGGGACTTGTTTTTTCTATGGTTACAGCCATACCGACAATCCTCCTTGAAGAGGAGCGGAGAAGAGAAACTGAAGCCGAGATTTTATGGACCATACATAGTCATCAGGAGGGTAAGCGAGGTGGCATATGAGCTAGAGCTACCAAAGGGTAGCAATATTCATAATGTCTTTCATGTTTCTTGCCTTAAAAAGGAAGTGGGACAATATATCATCACTTCAGAGGAGTTTCCACCCTTAGATGAGGAGGGCCAGTTGGAGTTAGTACTAGAGGAGGTGCTCGAGCAGAGAGACCGTAGGTTGAGGAACAAGATCATTAGGGAGTGCTTGGTTAGATGGAGGGACTTCCAGTGGAGGATTCCATGTGGGAGGGGGAGCATATTTTGTAGCACCCAAGATTGATGTTACTTGTGGAGAAGCAACCTCGGGAAGGGAGGATTGCGATGTCCCGTTCCCAAGAGTAGGCCAGCAAGGAGTAACTTAGTAGTCTATTTGTTCCCATAGACTATAGTCTGGAAAAAACAGAGAATGAGAGGAGAAATAAGGAAGAATTGATGGATAAACAATGAATTAAGCCAAAAACACATGAAAAGTCACTTAAGCTTAAGGCAACAGAGAAATACAATGAAAATTTGTTAAGGAGGGACTTAATTAATTAATTACTCAATTTATGAGGAAAATCACCTAGCTTAAGTGAGTTCAATGGTGAATTAGATCAGAAAGAGTTTAAAGGGAGTAATTCAAGCTAATTCCCCATTATGCTATGTTATGATTTGATGTTGAGAGAGTTCCAAGAGGAGGAGATTTGACTTCTACTATTTTGTGGTTTTCTGAAGGAAACCACCTCCATTGATCAATTTCGGTGTTGAGAGACACACCCTAGCCCATCAGAGATACCATCTAGGTATTTCACCTTGCGATTCAAGAGTATCCGGTTTGCAGTGTTGCGCAACTCAACCAATGAGGGCACAAGTCAGAGGGAGGGTTTTTGTAGCTGCACAAGATCAAAGCTCGTATTGTATATCCCTTCCAACCCAGTTGAGATCTAGCCAGGGCACATAGATTGAGCCACCTCCCATCAGATTCTGACAGTGGAATATTTTTGGGCGCAACATTCAACCTTCCAAGGCACAACTCTTGTGGAAGGAAAGTTGGGGTTATAGACAGAGTATCGGATCAGATCCAAGGAAACCCCTTTGACCCCATTCAACATTAGATAGGGTCATCATTTTGATTCATATAACATCCGATTCCGTTGGGGGAATCATTTAGGTTCCCTCAGAGAGTCTAGGAGGTGCGCAAACCCATAGGGGGTGAGATCTAGAGCACATATCTTCCATCTGACAGTTACCAAGATTGGTATAGAGGCCAGGGTGCTTCTGTTGAGAAAATTTCCATCTCATTCCGACGGTTACAGCCTTCTGAACGAGTTTTCTAGTTTGTAGCAATTATCGTTCTTCGCCGGAACTACTGATTTTGTCAATCTATCCATGCATGAATTAGATATGCCTTCATATTCCGGTCACAAGTACTTTATGTTATTTCCTTGTATTCCAATGACGATCCATGAGATCTAGATGATGACTATTTTATATATTCCCAGTATTTCATTGTATTTCCCTACTTAAATCTCATAATAGATATTATTCGGTGGTTGTTGTTCTTTATTTCCGCATGCATCATATATATATTGTTTAAACCATAATGTATAACATGCACATGAAACAATCACAAAACATATCAAGAACATAACTAAAATGCATCCAAAACTCCCCAAAGTATCAGATCTGAAGATAAAACGCATCCAGAAACCCCTAGAGTATCAGATCTGTTAGACATAATACTATATCAGCAGTAGATATTTAGATCTGCTGGATCATGGATATTTCACTATGTGGGATCATAATGTAATGGGTTTGCATGGATCATACTTTATATTAGTTTCCTAGGAATTTTTCATTAGGGAAGTCCTTTCATCGAGTGTTTTTTTTTCTGAGGTAATTAATTTGGCCTAACCAAACTTTTTAATTACCCTTGAGTTTTTCACTCCCACAATAATCCTCCAAAGTGGTGAAATTTGTTCTAATTATCAAGCCCAATGGGTGAATAGAGTCTAGGAATATTTTAAATGACTATGCTAGACATCTCCTAGAGTCTTGAGGAATTCTGTAGAGTCAAAGTAGTTTTTTTTAATTTTTTTAAATTACCCAGTTAATGGTAATTTTAATTATTTTTTCTGTAAAAATGTAAAAACTAGGTCCTTGGGATTTTTTCTAGGGTTATGAGTACTGAAAAGAAATGGAATGAGACCCCCTACACCCTTGGATCAAGTTTTAGTGCAATTGGACAAGTTTTTCTAGGTCATTGTCCATGAGGAGTCCAAGTCAACAATTTAATTGCTTAATTGACAAAGTAAAAAATGTCATTTTTTGTAAAAAATGACCAAAAAGAGTTGATAAAGAGTGGGAAAGGGTTCCTAAGCCTTTTCCTAAGTTATAATACCATTTCCTAACTTACCCAACCCCCCACACCTTGCCATCACTTCACATCACTCACTCCCCTAGGGGATTTGTGCCCCCCTTGATGAGTAAGTTGTCCCAACTCAAAAATAAATTGGGAAACACCCCCCTAACCCATAGATCTACCTCCTAATGTTCTAACTTCATTATTGGGTGGTCAAAAAAGTATTTCCCATTCCCCCTCACTCATCCCTCACAACCCTTGCATGACTAAAACCCTAGAGTTGTGCCCCCCTTGAGATGTTCAATGACTCTTGGGAAGTGACACTTGGAAAGCATCCAAGAGGGGTCACTCTTGGATCCCAAGTATAAAAAAAGGCCTCCCCTCCCTCGTTTTACAACTATTCTCAGTGTATTGTTACTATGCAAAAATCTCTCCTTTCCCACTCTTCTCTCTTTCTCTCTTTTGGCTCTTGCTAGTGTGTAAATCTTGTTGCAAGTATTTGCAACAAACTTTCTTGGTGAATAAAGAAATATTTGGAGGATCCATAGTGTTGAGAGTCTTCTTGGTTCCATACTATTATTGAGGTGATCTTGTTCCTTTGTGTTTTTCTTATGCATGCTTAGCTTGTAGATCTAGAGTAGGAATTCCAAGCAAAGTATTTTTCTTGGATAGATTTGTGGTAGTCTTATCATAGATCTAGTGAGTTTCTATTTAGGTATTTCAAAGTATTTTGGCTTACTATTTGTATCTACTCACTTTCTCTTTTCTCTTGTAGATTTGCATTCAAGATTTGCAGGATTGCTAAAGGGTTTTATGTGAAGATTTCCAGACCTGGAAATCTTCCATTTCACCCACTTTTACCCTCTAATAATTTTTGTTTCATATTTCTGTTAATTTCCATTATATTTTTGGCATTCTAACATGCTTGGATAGGTCATTTTAATCTATTTTACTTGCTGAAATTTACAATGAAAATTTCTAGTTATTACTAACAAAACTTTTCCCAAGTTTTGGTGTTTTGCAGTTTTTCCAGCAAGGTTTTACTTGTTTATTTGTTGCGGGTCTTCATCAAAAAAGAGGATCTACAACCCATTTGGGGCACCTAAACGTCCAAGAGAAGCCTCCTAAGTTGGGGTACTTTCTTCCCAAGTTCTCCTCTTTCATTATTCTATTGTAAGCAAGCCCAAAGAGAGTCTCTTGGGCTTGCACTTCTGAAAAGATTTAATTTTCTGCATGTTTATTTCTTCATTTGCCTATACCTTGCATAGTGGATTGGCCTAGCCACCCATGCAAAATCGTATGGAGAGTTATTAGATTTATTTCAGCATTGCTATTTTACAGTTTTCCCCACTTGTCCTTAAGGCAAGGTTGTGTGGCTAGGATTAGTTTCTTTATTTCCAAGTCAAGCTATTTCCTTTCAAGCTTTTATTTTTCATCCACTTGAGCACAAAACCGGTAGGCTTGTTCTCCATCTTGTACATTTTTTGAGGTTGCAAGTAGTTTAGTTTCATTTCAAGTTATTTCTTTATTCTTTATTGTTTTCCTACACCCTGCAAAGAGGATTGGCTTTGCCACCCATGCAGTACCGTAAGGCTGGGTAGATGGTTGATGGTTCATGCTTCTATTTTTCAAGTTCATGTGATATCTTTATGTTTTAGAAGAACATCATTTCATTTGCTTAAGCCCATGGAGGCATAATTTATTTACTTGTACATTTATTTCAAGCACTTGCAACTTACTTTTCTTTCAAGCACTTGTTATCTACTTTCTTTCAAGAACTTAACTCAATTAATGTTTAAGTTGCTCAATCAATCTATGTTAGACCCATATGGGATCAACTTATTTAACTTAATTAAATTACCCTAAACTGTTGCAACTTTCGCCATCAAACAAGGGACTTGTGGAGGTGACTTGGGGTGCCAGATCATGGATGATCTCATAGCACTAGGTGTCCCTCTTGTTGAGCTCCCTTGTTTCCTGGATTGACCTATGGAGCTAGCGAAAGGCCTTATTTTCCTTTCTTATTGAGAACCCAAAAGTCCTTTTGGCCAAAGCGGTGGGAGTTTTTGGGAAGTCACCTAGTCTAGGATTCAACTTCACCTAATCAATCAAATTTCTAAAATTTACCTACACAACCCATGGTTTAACTTCACATTTCATTCTAAGTGGTTCATGCTCTTTAATTTCTGCAACACTTTCATCTCAAGTTATCTTTCAAGCAATTTTATTGATCATTTTGGGTGGTTGAACTGTTGAGCTTAGGAGTTGTGCATTAGTGCCCATGGAGGCCATTTTTTCAAGTTTCATTTCTTTTCCTCTTGAGTTGCACACTAAGCCCATGGAGGCCAATTTTCAAGTCTTATCTATTTCCTTTAAGTTGCGCACTTGGCCCATGGAGGCTTTCTTTCATTGTGTTATCTCCACTTGAAGTTGCGCATTTGGTCTATTGGGTATCCCTCTTGAAGTTGCGCACCTCTTTTGGGTCACTTCAAGTTTGGGTTTGAGTTGTGTTGTGTTTGTTGTAGATGCAATCTTGATCTATCTCCTTTTCCCTATAAAATCAAATAGAGTTAGTTCAATTATTGCTATACTAGAATCTTAGATCTAATAAGTGTCTGTTCTCCTCACTCGTAAATAATTATATCTTGTATTTTGTTGTATCATTCACTTATTATTTATTATGTTAATAGTTGTTTCAATTCTTTGTATCTAATTCAATTGTGAAGTTTTGTAAAGTTATCCTTTCTATTCTTTGTGTAACTTAATTAACCCCATTTTCCCAAACTTAGGCACTACTCTTAGTTGTCTTAGGGAAAGGTTTTCCTTTGCATTGAAAGTTTTTCATTTGCATTGTTTGCCTCTCATATACGCTAGTTTTCCCCAACCTTTAACAAATTAAAATTAACTCCTAGAATCAATCCAATAAATCACATAGTAATTAGGGTCTACCCCGCTTGGCTTCCCTAGGAGTAAGTCTAGACGGAAGAAGTTCAAGTCGAGGTGACAGTGGGCTTGAACTTAGGAATTGTGCCTCCAAGGACACACTAAGTGGATTGAGACGAAGTCCACATTTGCAAGTGTGTATTAGGATGGCAACATGCCCCTAACAATTACTTACTTCATCTAATTTGCACACTATGTGTAAAAGATGCCCAAAAATTAAGAGTTTATTCCCACCTTCTTGGGACATGTTCTCATTTGGTTCGAGAAATGTGAAAAGTTACCACTTAAACACCTTATGTTGATCTATTGTTTGAATTTTGGGAAATAATTGATCCTAGAATATTCAAGAACTATGTTCTAGCATTTCGTAACATGCAAATGCAAACCTATGAATTAATACAAAAACATGATTAGTGAGTTGAGCACCTTTTAATTACTCAATCATAAAGAAGTAAAAAATAAATTAGTTGCTATTGGGTATTCCACCTCAACATAGACATCGCATGGAAAACACTAAATATATTTTATTTGCAAAGTCTAATTTTTTTATTTAAGATTATTTTTCACACTTCTTGTGAAAAGAAAACTAACTAGCTATAAAATCTCTTTAAAGCTAGAATAATATATTTTAGGATGGATTTATGAAAAGTTGAAAAATTATTTGTATTTTTAATGACGGATTTTTAGAAATAGTTTTTCATAAATATATTTCAAAATATTAAAAATGTATTTATATTTTCATATTTGAACCTTATTACAACATCTACTGCAAGAGAGTAACCTCTTTTTTATTTGTACATATTTATTTCCTATGTATTAGATTAGTATCTCCCCCCCAAAAAATGATATGATATATGATAGGAGATTCAGTTAAGTGAACATTATTTTACTTCTATTATCATCAAAGCTTCATCTTATTCTTTCCACCTAATTCTTTTCATTCATTAGTTGCCATTGAAGTAATTGTAAGGCCTCTCGGGACACCCACCGAGCGCACACGATCTTGAAAAGATTCAGCGATGGAATGGATGAAGAGCACAAAGAGGAAATGATCGGTTGGGAAAACAAAGACTTTTGGGTGTGGACAAGAGAACCTTGGTGCACAATGGTGATGTGTGAACCTAAGGGGGCACACACACTTCTTCCCTTGCAATAGATGACAAAGACTTGGGTTGCATTTGGGCAAGGGCAAGGCAACTTGGGAGAACATCCAAGTAGTGGACCTACCTACCCTTGACAACATGGGCCCACTGAAGAGGTTGACCGACCCCATCATCACACCCACATAGAAGTCATGAATATCAACACAAGGAAAAACATGAGGTAAGGGGCACACGCCGAAGGATGGGGTGTGCAAATCCAAGAGACATGCCAGTTGATTGGTGCACGGTCTTAGTTGGGTGCACTAGATCCACAAAGGGGCGCGACAGTCTATTGAGTGTGACGATTTGCAAAGGGCACGACATACCTAAGAGACATAAAATTTTGGACAAGTTACTCTAGGATTCTATATAAAAGCAAGGGCACACAACCAAAGAAAGGACATGGAAGAACAAAAAAAAGGCAAGAGACATGGAGCTCTAAGGGCGGGCACATTAGTGGGGCGCACCTCAGGCTAAGGCAAGGAGAAACAACAAGGGGGAATTCTTGGTGTGACAGAACCACAGGTCTGGACAATTTTGGTGTATGAAGCAGAGTTGTGAGACTCTTCCCTTCTATGTAATTGGGATAGTAGTATCCTCTTTGTAAATCTTACTTTCTGTTTTTCAATATAAATAAACGAAGTCGGGTATCAAGCACCATTGGTGTTGCCCACACTATATCTGTATCATGTGTTTCACATGTTTTTTGTTGTGTGGCAAATTCTCTAAGTGTTAAACAAAGTTAACAAATGTCTAATTATGCAACTGAGTTGCATAGAGTAAGTATGTGACTCGTTTGTAGCCTAGACCAGAGTATGGGTATGCTCTAGGTGAAGAGGCATAGTTTGGGTGAAGTATCCTTGGTCGAGCCAAGATGCCAAGGGAGAACCACCGCGGTGTTGCACATCCACAAGATTCCAAGGTTGGACTTAGGCACGAATCTTGGGAGCATGAGAGATGGTATCAGAGCGATTTCGCAATGAAGTTTTTGGAAGAAACACAAGGAACAGTATGACAGGCTTCGCACACTCCAGAAGTGGGGTGACCTGGGGTGGTACGATTCCTTGGATAGAAATAGATGAAGTCGTACAATGGAAGCAGACTACAGTTGAATCAAGGCAGGTCGAGTCAAGTGTCCCTCTGCGACCTGATGCAGAAGAGTCTTGGTTTTGGCATCAAACCGGGATGTATAGGGACTTGCAACGAAGCACTTTGGAACCAATTCATGGACCAAGGGGCATTCCCACACAAGCTCTGAAAGGTGAGTACAATGAAAGTATATATTGTATTGTGATTTTGTTTGTATTTTTCACTTAACATAGAAAGAGTGGCAAGGCTCGGGTTGCAACAAGCTACAAAGGGTTGGTGAGTTGGATGCCTTGGGTGGAAATTTTTGCATCCAAGACCATTGGTTGTGATTTATGGATCTTGTTACCAACAAAAGAACAATGCAAGCTTTGGTTGACTCAAGTTCCTCGCACAACTTTCTGAAGACTAAGGTAGCAAAAGAACTGGGGCTTAGAGTCTCCTCATGCGGAGTTGTGGTGAAGACAATAAACTCTAAAGAAAAGGCAACAGTTATTGTTGCCTCCTCAGTTCACATTCAACTTGATAAGTGGAAAGGTCGAGCTAACTTCACAGTGATGCCTATGGAGGACTTTGAGGTGATTCTTGGGCAGGAGTTACTAAGGAGGACGCATTGATCTTCATTCCATCCATGGACAAGATGGTTATACTTGGTGAAAAGAAGGCTTGGCTTGTGTGCACAACTGCAAGTAAGCTTGGTGGAAAGGTGCAACTTGTGTCTGCACTGAGTATGAAGAGAGAAGCAAGGCAGAAGGGATCACAAATTTATGTAGAAATTGTTGGGGAATTTCAAGAGGATGGATTGGGGACATCGTTTCTGCCAGAGATCACTGAGTTTTTGGTTGATTTTGTGAACAAAATGTTGGATAAGTTGTCGAAGGTTCTCCCACCAAGATGCACTATTGACCACTGTATAGAGCTAGAGCTTGGGCTACAATCAACGGAAAGATCTCCTTATTGATTGTTTGGGCTTGAGTTGGAAGAATTGAAGAGATAGTTGAAAAAATTGATTGATGATGGCTTCATTCATCCGTCTAGCTCTCCATATGACTCCCCAGTTCTCTTTCAAAACAAGAAGGACACTTCAGAGTTGAGGATATGTTTGGACTACAGAGCGTTGAACAAACAAACTGTGAAGAAAAGATACATGTTTCTTTTAGTTGTTGATTTCTTTGACAAGTTGGGCAAGGCCAAGGTATTTTCAAATCTTGACTTGTGACATGGGTATTATCAGGTGTGAATTGCAGAAGGAGACGAAGTGAAGATAGCCATGGTGACAAGGTATGGGAGCTATGAGTTCCTAGTGATGCCTTTTAGGTTGTGAAACACCCCTACAACCTTTTTAACTTTGATGAATGACATGTTGCGATCATTTTTGGAAAAAAACATTATGTTGCATTTGGATGACATTGTAGTGTACAACGAAAGTATGGAGGAGCACAAGAAGAATTTGGGCCAAGTATTTGAGGTATTGTGATAGAACCAGTTTTTCTTGAAGAATTCCAAGTGTGTTTTTTGGCAGACTGAGATACCGTTCTTGGGGCACTAGATTGGCTAGGGATACATTCGCATGGACCCTATGAAGGTCAAGGAAATCAAATATTGGAAAGAGACGCAAACAATTCATGACGTGAGAGTCTTCCTTGGACTAGCCAACTACAACCACAACTTGGTAGAGGGATACTCCAAGATTCTTGCACTGCTAATTGACTTGTTGAAGAAGGAGAAAGAATGCAACTAGACAGAGAGGAGAAAAATTGCATTTGAAGAGCTAAAACACATAATTGTCACCGCTCTCATGTTGAAGATGCCAGACTTTGAGTAATTGTTTGAGGTGCAGATGAACACATCAAAATTTTCCATTGGAGGGGCTTCAACACAAGAGGGACATCTAGTTGCCATTGATAGCATAAAGTCCAAGATCACGAACGAAGATACCCCATTCATGAGAAGGATATGATTGTGGTGGTACATTGTTTATGGACTTGGAGATGCTACTTGTTGGTGTTGGACAATTGAGAGGGGGGGGGGTGAAGCAGTTGTTACCATGCTTAAACAATTATGCTTATTTTAAACTCTTTACAGAGCACTCAATGAAAATCACAATAAATGCAAGGAAGTAAGCAATAGAACATTCGACATCATTCACAGAAATGAAATATACAAAGACAGATATTTCCTGAGGAAACCCATAAAGGGTAAAAACCTCTTCTTCTTTGTATCATAAGTAATCTTTACATTCTATACATTATCATACATATGAGCTCCAACTCATTGTGAGGCTACAACATTTTTTTTTCAAGCTGCAACTTGCCGAGAGCACCAACTCTCTGTTTTCTCTAGCACCTACTAGAAGGAAGAACCAACTCCCTGGTTTCTCTAGCACCCACTAGAAGGAAGCACCAACTCCCTGGTTTCTCTAGCACCCACTAGAAGGAAGCACCAACTCCCTAGTTTCTCTAGCACCCACTAGAAGCAAGAAACAACTCCCTAATTGTTCCAACACCAATTGGATGGAAGCACCAACTTCCAGTCACACAGGCACCAGCCTATAAAACAGAGAACAACAGTTCTCCCTTGCACCACCCTGCCACCCTGGTTTATGTCGCTGCAACTAGATGGAAGCAACAACTCCTTGTGTTCAAGCACCCACTTGAACCTCTGAGGACAACAGTCCTCCCTAGCACCTCCCTACCACCCTAAAATATGAATTTTTGCTATTGAAACATATTATAGTGATATAATGTTCATCAATGGCTTACCAGTCTCATCACTGTTTTGCTACACTGCCCTACTCACCTTCCTTGAGCTTTATGCTCTTATGCCTTTTATGCTCTATGCACCATGTCCCTTCTATGCACCATTCCACTTCTGTGCATCTCAGCTGCTACACTCTGCCTCCTTCTACACACATGAATCACTATCAACAACAACCCATCTCTTCTCTGTTCTATGTTTTTATACTCTTTGTGCATCTTCTGCATCCTCTGCATCCATCATCACTGGGTGTTATGTCAAGATTCCTTAGCCTCTCCAGCAGTCGAGACTCTTCATCTTCTCTGTCACGGTCGAGCTCATTCCCTCTGTTGCATTTCTAGGATCCAATGGTCTTACATATGTCAATAGCCTCTATGAACAGTCTTCATGCCACTGGAAGATGCCTCGAGACTCTTTATCTTCTCTGGTGATCACCTTGAAGTCTCTTCGAGTCCTCTCGCAGAAACCATCAGTACATTCAAGCAGTTACACCATGAACCTCCAAGAAAATACATCAACAACTGAATTGTAACTGATTGATTAACTGTGAAGAGAAACAATATCCCTTCGATCAGATTTCCAAGTATCCAACACCGTTGGATTACAAGCACAGGGTCTCACGTTGATTTCACCATTTCACATTTTGGCATTTCAGCATTTCGACATTTCTGTGGTGAAGAGTCTCAACTCTTCAAGTCACGATCTTCAAAATGGAGATTAGCTCCATTCTATCTCCTCCCTTGAGCCTTTTTCGATGTGACCATAGGTTATGACCAGGGGCCAATTCTGAACACGCATTTCGCATTTCGTGTTTCAGGGATTCTGTAAAGAGTCGTCTCAATTCTCCATGTCCCAAACTCTGAAATGGATCTTGTCTCTTCGAGCTCTTCTCTATAGCTCTTCGACGATGTGACCACCGACAGTGAATAAGCACTCTTATCCATAAAGCGCTTTCACAATTTCGCATTTCGACATTCCTATGATGAAGGGTCTCGACACTCCAAGTCGCGATCACCGAAATGGAGTTTGGTTGCACTAGCTCCTTCCTCCATCTTCTACATATGTGACCGTTGGCTGTGACCACAGCCTTATTCAAAAATGCATTTCGACGTTTCTGCATTTCGTCATTCCTGTGGTGAAGTGTTTCGACACTCCAACTCCCCGTATCCGAAACCTACACCAAAAGGTGTTTTTCACATTTCAGAATTTCAGAATTTTGCATGTCACGAATTCCTGTTGCGAGGCATCTCGACTCTCCAAGTCGCGATCTACAAAACTCCATGTCACAATTCACATTTCGTCATTTCGCGATTTTGACAATTCTTGTGATGAGATATCTTGACGCTCCATGTCGCGATCCCTGGAACTCCATGTTGCAATTTCACATTTCACGATTTCACATATCGCAAGTTCGATAGGTTAGGAAACCGCGTTCCTTTGACTTTCCAGACAGAAAAATGATGATCTCTCGCCACGTGTCCTATGGACCCAACGGTCCAGATCTTATCGTGATTTTAAAAATTCAGGTGCCTTTGCTGTGTCTGTTTCAGGATTTCGACGTTTCACATTTCACAACTTCGGGACTCCTGTGATGAAGAGTCCCGAATCTTGACTCCTCCAACTACCGGTATCTGAAACTCCAAAATGGAGTCTTTGTTGATGTGCCTGTTTTGGGATTTCAGGGTTTCAGATTTCACAACTTTGGGATTCCTGTGATGAAGAGTCTTGACTCTTGACTCCTCCAACTCCCAGTATCCAAAACTCTGAAATGGAGTCAAATCAATGGTCCACAATCTTGATGATTCGACGGCCCAAATATTTTCATGATTTCGCATATCGCGAGTTCCTGCCGTGAGTTTCTTCCTTGACTCCTCCATCTCTCGGTATCCGAAACTCTGAAATGGAGTTTACGCTTCTGATCTTGCCATGTGATCATCATTGTACTATTGGTCTTGCCACTTTCTCTTGTTCTTCATTGTTAGGCTGAACTTGCCATCAATGAGAAACAAATACTCTACCTTCTGTCTTCCTGTTTTCCATTGTTGTCTCCCAACTGTAAACCTGCCAACGTCGCTACTATTCTTTCCTATAACCATACCTTCATCGTTGTTGTTCTTGCCATCAGTAACTATAAGCATGTTATCATTGTTGTTGTTCTTTCCTATAGACATGCCATCATTGTTGTTGTTCTTGCCATCAATGACAAGCACACTCTTCTTATAAACATGCCAACAATCTCCCCCTTTGGCATTGATGGCAACCCTGAATGGTTGCGCTAATCTGTTTGAACCTCCAACTATAGCATTCGTTCCAGACCACTCATTTTCTCCCCTTTTGACATCAATGTCAAAGAAAACATGCTCCCCCTGAGCTGTTGCAGTATGTTTAAGAGGTATCAGATATTCAACCAACACAAACTCCCCCTGACATGATGGATTTTCTTATTTGAGTCCTACAGAATATTTGTATCTAAACCAGAGTCTTTTCCTTCTGATTCTTGGACCTGTTCATCTTCAGCTTCCACAGTATCCTTTGTAGAATACTCAATATTTCTCACCTCTCTTACTGGGACTCCTTCATCAACCTTTTCTTGTCATAACTGGATGACTCCCCCTGTCACTGTTCTGTCTCTGCTTCTGACTGCTTTCCCCCTTTATTCCTAAAAAGGTTAGCTTTTCCTAATAAGGTCTTTCCTCTTGTTATCTCTACAGGATGTCATGTATATCATTTTGTAAAACAAAATGTTGTTGCTGAGGATGTTGTTGTCCTACTGAAACACTACGTAATTGTAGCTTGTACTTTTCAAACAACCCTTGGATATGCCCATTGATTCTCATCAATTTGTATTACTGCAAATTCATTTTTCTTCCATGATTCTTACAACCCAAGGCTTTTATGACCATATACATCACAAGAGAAAAACACTAAAAAACATTCTCACATCTTCTTTTCCTTTTTGCAAATGGAGGACCTGTATCAGGTTTCTTAGGAGCACTGATTTCTACCTTGTTGAGTCCAATATCGGATTTGTCATTTGGTGATCTCTGGCTATCCAATATTTTATCCAGGGTCATGGAACTGTTTAAGAACTTGATTTGGGTGTTTGACTTCTCAACCTTCAAAACTTCTACTTCCAGCTTGTGACATGATTCTTCTCCTACTTCTTCCATGGGATAAATGTTAACTGAACATTCTTTTATTGTATCTGAATCTACTTCTTTACTTGTAGGGGAGGATTCAATATCAACATAATTAATTGTCCTTATGTCTTTATTCACCACTTGTCCTGAGTTTACATTTACCTTACACTCTTTTGATGTGAACACCTCTTCACTGCCTCTGTCACACTTTTGACTTGTACTGAACAAATTATATTTTAGACCATCCACAAGAAAAACGTACTGGGCATCTCCTTTGTCATTACTCAAACTCACCATCCCTCTATCCTTGATTTTAACTAGTTCATCATTTTCAAGGATCACATTTCCTTTTTTTCTTTTACTTATGGACAGAAGCTTATCCTTGTCTCCAGTCATGTGTTTGGAACATCCACTGTCTATATTCCTGGAGGCCTTTTGTTTTTTAGTTGAAAGTGCTAGACCACATTTTTCACTATCTTTCCTTTTCCATGTGCTGGCCTTTCTATCTAAGAACTTTATCCTTGGATCTGCTTTGTAATTCTTTAGATGGAAGTTTGCAGCTTTCTAGCCAAAGTTGTGACAGTTATAGCATTCAATCTCATTGTTCAATACGTCAAAGTTATTGTTGCGGCGTTGTCTACTCATTGACTGTTTATTATTTCTTGACCTCCTCGGTTGCATGTCTCTAGACTTAATTTGGCAATTTGCAATATGCGATGGTTTGTTACTTGGATGTATCATTCTTTGTTGTGGAATTTATTTATTCCTTGGAAATCTTAATTTCTCATGTCTAAGTCTTAAGGAACAATTTACAGCTTTGTGACCAAAGTTAGAACAGTAGAAACAATATCCATAGAAAAATTCTTTGTATCTGGAAAATGGTTGTCTTCTTTGAGCAAATCGATTTCTTCCATGCTGATGATTTCCTTGAGCAGGGAGTGTATTATTTCCTTGTTCTACAGATTCAGTTCTGGCACCTTTTCCTTTACTCCTCTTGGGTGGTTGATTATCTTCCTTGTTTCTACAGGTTTCTTGTCGTCATTGGTTATAGATTTGACAAACTTGATGAAGTCTTTGTTGCTTGAATGACCACTACTTGATCCCTCTTCATAAACCAAACTTGTTTTCAACTTTGGATTCCTTTGTTGATTCAGAATGGTGGCTAATCCTTCTAAGGCTTTGATACTTGACAGATTTTGATGATACAAGGCTTGAAACTTCTCCAACTCTTTCCTAGTTGTCACTACTTCTTCTTCTAGATCTTTACAACTTGCCTTCTTTTCTGATAACTGTTGTTTCAGAATGTCCTCGATTTTCTTTGCCTCTTCTAATTCCACTTTTAGCAAGGCAAAGTCTTCATCGGGTTGTTTACAATCTTTCTCAAACTGTATCAACAATTGTTTTTGCTTTCTGTTCTTAATTCTGAGTTTGTCAATCTCTTCTAGTGCACTGATCAGTTCTCCTTCCATATCAACCACAACTTCTTGTTCATTAGCATCACTGCCTGTGATTTTATTATCATAATCCTCTTTGGCCATAAGCATGAAGTCATTTACCTTATCTTCACAAGAAGAGTCACTATCGGTGTCTTCTGAGGAGTCATAATTGTTTACACATAGATTTTCTTTCTATCAAATCTTTTGGATTTTAACTTCTCTTCACCTTCAAAGTTCTAGTCCTTCTTCTTGTGTGGACACTTATTTGCAAAGTGACCTATCTTACCATAGTTAAAACATTTGAGGGGAAGCTTGCCTTGATATTTTTTTGATCCTTTCTTTAACCTTCTCACAAAGTTTGCCTCAATATCATCTAAATCTGAATCAATATCCTTGTCTTCTTTAAAATATGCTTCTCTAGTAATGGATTTATCTCTGTTGATTCTCATTTCACATGCAGTTAAATTTCCTACGAGTTGATCAATGGACAGAGTTTTAAGATCATTTAGTTCTTCTATTGCAGAGACTTTTGGATAAAATTTATCGAGCAAAGATCTTAAAATCTTCTGAAATAAAATTGATTCTTCAAACTTCTCACCAAGACCCTTCATGGCATTCACAAGTTCTTCAACTCTTAAAAAATACTTGCTAACTGTTTCATCTTCATTCATCTTTAGTTGTTCAAACTTCAACCTAAATGTTTGAAGTTTGGCATCTTTTACTTTCTCATTTCCTTCATAGCTTCTAATAAGTTTATCCCACATTTCTTTGGCAGTTTGAAGATGCATCACCTTTACAAACTTGGCTTCTGCAAGTCCATTCAAGATAGCATTCATTCCCTTAGCATTAAAGATAAATTCTAACTTATCATCCTTGGAAGCTATCACAACAGGCTTTATGTATTGAGTCTCTACTACATCCCAAACATCAGCACCTAAGGCCATTAGGTATGTTCTCATTCTAACCTTCCAAAAGGAAAAAAAAATTCCATCAAACAGAGGAGGCTCACTGGTTGGAGTCCCTTCATGACTTGTCATGTTTAAGATTATAGATATACCTTTAAATCAAATGATCCTGCTCTGATACCAATTGTTGGACAACTGAGAGAGGGGGGGGGTGAATCAGTTGTTACCGTGCTTAAATAATTATGCTTATTTTAAAATATTTACAGAGCACTCAATGAAAATCACAATAAATGTAGGGAAGTAATAAATAGAACATTCAACATCATTCACACATATGAAATATACAGAGACAAATATTTCTTGAGGAAACCCATAAAGGGTAAAAACCTCTTCTTCTTGGTATGATAAGTAATCTTTACATTCTGTACATTATCATACATATGAGCTCCAATTCATTGTGAGGCTACAACCTCTATTTTGAAAGATACAACTTGCTGAGAGGACCAACTCTCTGTTTTCTCTAGCACCTACTAGAAGGAAGCACCAACTCCCTAGTTTCTCTAGCACCCACTAGAAGGAAGCACCAACTCCCGGGTTTCTCTAGCACCCACTAGAAGAAAGCACCAACTCCTTGGTTTCTCTAGCACCCACTAGAAGGAAGCAACAACTCCCTAAGTGTTCCAGCACCAACTTGATGGAAGCACCAACTTCCAATCACACAGGCACCAACCTGTAAAACAGAGAACAACAGTTCTCCCTTGCACTACCCTGCCACCATGGTTTCTTTGGCTACAACCAGATGGAATCTACAACTCCCTGTGTTCAAGCACCCACATGAACCTCTGAGGACAACAGTCCTCCCTAGCACCTCCCTACCAGCTTGAAATATGAATTTTTTTTACTGAAACTAATTACAGTGATATAATGTTCATCAATGGCTTACCAGTCTCATCACTATTCTGCTACACTTCCCTTCTCACCTTCCTTGCGCTTTCTATTCTTACTCCTTTTATGCTCTGTGAACCATGTCCCTTCTATGCACCATTCCTCTTCTGTGCATCTCAGCTACTGCACTCTGCCTCCTTCTACACACCTAAATCACTCTCAACAGTAGCCCATATCTTCTCTGTTCTACATTTTTATACTCTCTGTGCATCTTCTGCATCCTCTATTCACAATTCTTATGCATTCTTTCCCCATGTCGAGTGCTCTGCCTGATCATCATTGCAACTCTTCAGCTTCTTTGGCGGTTATTCCCATGCGTCCATCATCACTGGGTGTTATGCCGAGATTCCTTAGACTCTCCAACAGTCGAGACTCTTTGTCTTCTCTATCACAGTCGAGTTCATTCCCTCTGTTGCAGTTCTAGTGTCCAATGGTCTTACATCTGTCAATAGCCTCTATGAACAGTCTTCATGCCATTGGAAGATGCCTCGAGACTCTTCATCCTCTCTGGCGATCACCCTGAAGTCTCTTCGAGTCCTCTCACAGAAACCATCAGTACTTTCAAGAAGTTACACCGTGAACCTCCAAGAAAACGCATCAACAACTGAATCGTATCTAATCGATTAACTATGAAGTGCAATAGTAGCCCTTCGATCAGATTTCCAAGTATCCAACACTGTTGGATTACAAGAACAGGGTCTCGTGTTGATTTTTCCATTTCACATTTCGACATTTCAACATTTCGGCATTTCTGTGGTGAAGAGTCTAGACTCTTCAAGTCGCGATCTCCGAAATGGAGATTATCTTTGTGCTAGCGCCTCCTTTGAGCCTTTGTCGATGTGACCATAGGTTATGAATAGGGGCCAATTTTGAACATGCATTTCGCATTTCATGTTTAGGGGATTCTGTGAAGAGTTTTCTCGACTCTCCATGTCCCAAACTTTGAAATGGAGCTTGTCTCTTCGAGCTCTATTCTAGATCTCTTCGACGATGTGACCACTAGCAGTGACCAAGCGCCTATCCATAAAGAACTTTCACAATTTCGCATTTCGTCATTCTTATGATGAAGGGTCTCGACACTCCAAGTCACAATCACCAAAATGGAGTTTGGTTGCACTAGCTCCTTCTTCCATCTTCCACAGATGTGACCACTGGCTATGACCACTGCCTTATTCAAAAATGCATTTCAACGTTTCATCATTTTGGCATTCCTGTGGTGAAGTGTTTCGACACTCCAACTCCCAGTATCCGAAACCTACACCAAAAGGTGTTTTTTGCATTTCGACATTTTAGAATTTTGCATGTCATGAATTCTTGTCACGAGGCATCTCGAATATTCAAGTTGCGATATCTGAAACTCCATGTCGTAATTTCTCATTTTTGCATTTCGCGATTTTGGCAATTCTTGTGATGAGATATCTTGACACTCCATGTTGCGATCCCAGAAAATCCATATCGCAATTTCACATTTCGGCATTTCACGATTTCGCATATCGCAAGTTCGAGAGGTTAGGAAACACCATTCCTTTGACTTTCCAGTCAACGAAATGAATATCTTTCGACACATGTCCTATGGACCCAACGGTCCAAATCTTATCGTGATTTCAAAACTTCATGAGCCTTCGTCGTGTCTGTTTCGAGATTTTGGCGTTTCTCATTTCGCAACTTTGGGACTCCTGTGATGAAGAGTCTTGACTCTTTACTCCTCCAACTCCCAGTATCTGAAACTCCGAAATGGAGTATTTGTTGATGTGCCTATTTCAGGATTTCGGGGTTTCACATTTCACAACTTCGGGACTCCTGTGATGAAGAGTCTCAACTCTCGACTCCTCCAACTCCTAGTATCCGAAAATCTGAAATGGAGTTAGATCAACGGTCCACAATCTTGATGATTCGATGGTCCAGATCTTTTCGTGACTTCACATGTCGCGAGTTCCTGCCGTGAGTTGCTTCCTTGATTCCTCTAGCTCTAGGTATCTAAAACTCCGAAATGGAGTTTATGCTTCTGATCTTGCCATGCGATCATCGTTGCGCTACTGGTCTTGCCACTTTCTCTTGTTCGTCATCATCGAGATGAGCTTGCCATCAATGACAAACAAATACTCTGCCTTCTGTCTTCCTATTTTCCATTGTTGTCTCCCAACTGTAAACTTGCCAACATCGCTAATATTCTTTCCTGTAACCATACCTTTGTCATTGTTTTTATTGCCATCAATAACTGTAAGCATGCTATCGTTGTTGTTGTTCTTGCTTGTAGACATGCCATCATTGTTTTTGTTCTTTCCATCAATGACAAGCATGCTCTTCTTGTAAACATGCCAACAGTTGGGCAATTCATTTTTTGTGAAGACAGACAACATTGCAACAAGTTAATTCATGACATAACCCAAGTTATCACCCAAGCAAGCAAGGTGGCAATACTTCCTTATAGAATTTCACATGACCATTGAGTATAGGTTGGGCAGGATAAATGTTGTTGTGGATGCCTTGGGTAGAAAGGCATAACTCGTTGTGCTAGAAGAGGAAGGTGAGTTTCCTACATCAGGGGGCAGTCAGATTCATGTCCTGGAAGAGTTACACGAATAGATCAAGGAAGTTTTAGAGCACGATCACACAATGAAGAACAACATGAATTAGGTGAAGGAGGGAAAAACGCATAATTTTTGGCTACATGATAGACTGTTGTACTTTGGGGGGAAAATCTACGTCCCTAAGTCATCCAATATTAGGAGGGAACTCGTGAAGGAATGTCACAATTCGCCTTGGGCTGACCACCCAGGAAAACAAAGAATGATGGCATTGTTGAATGAGGAAACTTTTGGGAGCAGATGAAGCAAGATGTGGAGGAGTACATTCACACTTGCCTTATATGTCAGTAGGATAAGACAGACACCAGAATGAGAGCAAGGTTGTTGCAACCTTTACTAATTCCAGAGAGAATGTGGATGAGTGTCTCGATAGACTTCATCACTCAGATTCAGATGGTGCAAGGATACAACGGTATTTTGGTCATCGTGGATCGATTCTCCAAATATGTTATCTTCATTACGACGAAGATTCCTTGTAGCGCAGAAGGATTTGTAAAAAGTTGTTTTTCAAAAACATAGTGAAGTATTGGGGTCTTCCTCTAAACATTTTGTCAGACAAGGATTCAAGATTAACAGGTAAGTTTTGAACAACATTGTTCAAGATTGTGGGGATGAAGTTGTTGAAGAATTCATCCTACCATCCATAGATAGATAGGCAAACCAAATGAATCAATGCACTTCTAGAGGACTACTTGTGGCACTATGTATAGGAAAATTGGATGTGTTATCCCCAAATTATAGGGATAAATAAGGAGATTATCTCTCAATACCCTCAAGTTACAAACATGGAGTACCGAGAGACAACTTGACCAGTAGTTTCCACTTGCACAGACAAAGACCCACCTCACCACCATAGCTCTAGGTTCATCACGATGGCATCCACCACACTAGCTTGCTCCAGAATACTTTAGGTCTTCCTCCATGAGGTATGTTGACCACCTGTTTCAACTAGGGGTTCAACTCCATGTACCATGAATATATGCACCTGATGGTGCTACCAAGTTGAAAACTTGTTGGTTCTATTAGGCATTTTTGGCCTCAGCACGTGTTTTTGTAATTGGAATTTTTGCTCCCCTACGTGGGATAATAATGTAATGGGTTTGGATGGATAATAGTTTAGGTTAGTTTCCTAGGAATTTATCATTATATGAGTCCCTTTCATCGAGTGTTTTTTTTCCTCGGGTTATTAATTTGGCCCAACCAGGCTTATTAATTTCCCTTGAGTTTTTCACTCCCATAATAATCCTCCAAAGTGGTGAAAGTTGTTCTAATTGTCGAGCCCTATGGTGAATCATGTCTAGGAATATTGTAAATGACCATGCTAGACATATATTAAACTCTTGCAAAATCCTTTGATTCTAAGGTATTTTTTTTTAATTTAATTTTTTTAAATTACCTAGTTAATGGTAATTTTAATTAATTTTGATGTAAAAATGTAAAAACCAGGTCCTTGGGAGTTTTGATAGGGGTATGTGTGCTCAAAAGAAATGGAATTATACACCCTACACCCTTGGACCAAATTTCAGCTCAATTGGACTAGTTTTGCTAGGTGTTTTTCCATGAGGAGTCTAAGTCAGTCTAAGACAACAATTTAATTGTTGAAATTGACATAGTCAAAATGTCAAATTATTGTAAAAAGAGAAAATTGATTAGAGAAAGAGTGGGAGAAATTACCTAAACCTATTCCCTAAGCTACCCAAACCCCTTTCCTAACCTTTTACACCCCCCTCACTTAGCTACCACCTAAACCACACTTCTTCCCTAGTGAGTTGCACCCCACTTGATGAGAAACCTAACCCAACTCACAAATTAATGGGAAATAACTCCCCTAAGCCTAAGTGCGCCCTCCTAGAATATAAGTCGGATTATTGGGTGGGATAAAATGGTATTCCCATCCCCCCTCACTCATACCTCACACCCCTCACCTCTCCAAAACCCTAAAAGTGTCCCCCCCTTGAGATTGATTGTTTGTGTGTGAGAGTGACACTTGGAGCTCATCCAAGAGGGGTCACTCTTTCCTCCCACATATAAATAAAGGCCTCCCCATCCCTCTATTAATTAGAAAATGATTCTTTTCAGAAAGTTAATGACAACCTTCATCCCATATATCATAATTTCACAATTGCAAATAGAGAAAGTAATGAGCCTATTGGAGGTGATTCTTTACTTTTGTGCTTTGCTTCTTTTGAGTTGTTGAGATAGGCTTTTAAAGCCATTAAAGAAGAACAAAATTTTGATTTTTTGGAAAATCACATAGGGTTTCTAGAAGTTAGAACTCGATAATGAGATATGCTAGCACCAACGTTTCCAAAACACTTATGTTGAAAGTCAGGTGCCTTCTCTGGAAGATAAAGAGAAAAGTGAGGATAGTTACTCAATGTTGTCTTCAGGCTTCTCTTTTTCTGAGATTTTCAAAGAAACATATGAAAATCAGAAATTTGAAATTTCCTACTTTGAAACCCTAGACGATGGCCCAATTTATGATGATTATAATGAGCACATGCAAGAAAACAGTGAAGAGGAGAAAAATATCTCAAATGCTCTTAAAAAACAAGGTTCTGCATTTATTGAAAATTTAAAACTAGGTTTTCCAGCCAATCAAGATCAAATTTTTGTTGAATAATTGGAAGATGTTCCAATTGATGAATGTCTAGAATACATGAGTTTTCTTTTTGACATACATGATGAGGAAAGTGATTAGACTATTTCTTATGTTTTTGAGAAAAATATTGATATTGAATATTTGGAACAAAGATCATCTACTGTGGAGGAAAAAGATGGCATACTTCCTTATGTTTACGAACAGAAAAAAGTTTGAAATCCAGGCTGACCCCCCCTCCCCCCCCCCCTTGTTGATCAACAAGT
>JASDQU010589530.1:28664-47835 GCA_032191745.1 Picea mariana
AGTTGCCATCTAAAAGTTCTGTCATTTTCTTTTTGAGTAAAAACATGCAAAAATTTCAAACAATCGATGAGATACTTACATGGTTGCATTAGATCTTTGACTTCACCTAACCAAGCAATCCATGGATTAGCTTAGAGTAAGTAGAATTGTTTTTCTAATAAGCTCACAGTTCTGAGCATCGTTTTAGTATTCAGTAGTTTTTCATTTTGGTTTTCATCATGGCACATGGTCTACAGCTTATTGGAAACCCTCAGGGGGCATGCATCCCCTATGGAGCCAAATGTTAGCATTGATATTTGCATCATCAAATTTTGGCCAAAATAGAATATGTGGCAAGGCACTATAGAAGTTATGGCATTTTTGCAACATAATGGTTTTTATACATAGGTATCACAAGATTTATATTCATCAATGACAGAGGTTAAGACCATTATACAAACTAGACCAGTCAGAACAAGGTTCAAAGGTGAAAACACTCAAAACAGAGAGTTCGCAACGAAATACAATTTGCTATGAAATTTCTTGTAACAGAGAGTTTGCAGCAAATTTGTATGCTACAAACTCTCATTTTCATCATATCTTGAAATATAGGAACTGGGTTTTTCTAAATTTGTTTGTGGAAGAGAAACATAAGGTATTTGACTTGGTGACCAAAAATCAGCCCGACCCAGTTTGTCTTTTGGGGTAAAATTCAAAATAATCATCTACAGGAAAGTTTGCAGCGCATCCTGCAGATGCGTTGCGAACTCTAACAGTTTGATAAATCCAAACTATGGGAGGGATGCCAACTGTCGAAAAAGGTTCGAATGGTTTCCTATGACATAGTTGAACATGAGAGACATGTGTTCTATCAGCAGATCAAGCAGCATGACATGTTTCAAAAGGCATTTATCAAAATAGATAAAATCCAAAAAAATAGGAGCTAGGTGGAGTTTCTATTTCACCTTGTTGTAATAACTCCTAGAGAAAAGGGAATCCAATGAAATCACTCGGGATTTGACCCCTTTAGAGTAGGAAGGAATGATACACTATATATAGAAGTTGTTTTTTTGATGAAACGGTTCAATTCATGATCCAATAGAGGCTCATGACAGCTTAAGAGGAAGTTTACCTGTCTGTGTTTATTTGTAAGCCCGAGGGCCTCTGATGTAACATTTTTTTCCATTAAAAATTCATGAGATATGTTTATCAGATTGTCTTATTTGTTTTCCATTTCTTTGTCATCATCTTAATTGAATATAATGCAGATTTTGAAGAGCAAAGGTTGCCTGTGATTAATGGATTCCTGAACAACAAAACATCTATTGTAACTTGCCTATTAATCTATATTTTGTTCAAGTTTTCTTTAATCTGTTTTGCAAAAAGGATCTATGTATGATGGATATTATGCCCTTTGTCATATTCTCTATGCTTCTACCCATAATTATATAAACCTTTATTTGGTATACAGTTTGATTTCCTTTGATCTATAGGATGTTTATGACTCCATGCCCAATGGTAGCCTACTGATCTGTAGTTTGTTGCCCTTTCTTTTCTCATAGACTCTTGATGGTCTACGTGAACATAAACCTAATTTAATTTTTCAGTTTTCCAGCATTCAAATGGGTATTGGGCTTGCTCTTAAATAATTCTAAGAACAACTCTTGCTGATAACATTTCTGGCATCGTTTCCAGGGACGAAGTTGAATATTTTCCTTGGGAGAAACAACAAAGATTAGATCCAGTCTTTGATGGTGAACAAAGGATGGTGACACAGTATAGACTGCAATTTTTCACCATAGAGACTCCACACATTTGAAGAACTTATTGGTAATTCAATCAAAATCAAAGACTCCATTGGAGGATGAGTTCATTCAACAGAGACATGGAAGGAAAGTAAGGGAAAACTAGGTGTTCAATCTTGAGTTTTCTCCGAGATGCAATATTCTTTATTGTCAATTATTTCTTTCTTTTTCATGAGAATATGAAAAGAATTTTTATTTTCCTACTGCAATTAAATGAGGACCACAAATCTACATTTGAATATCCTTCTTTAAAAGTTGCATATTCTTCTTTTTGCATTGTTGAGCCTGACTAAGAGTCTTCATCCGAATCGTATGATGTACATGATCAATTTTGTAAGCCTTATGTAACCAAAACTTATATATTTCCTCATGTACCTAATCCTATACCCTCAAATATCTTAGGAAGATATAGACCTTTAAGATTTCCAAATACCCTTCATGACTTTCTAGTGAAGCACTATAAGTACCTACCTAGATTTTATGGAGACAATCCTTCAGCTGGAAAACACATTCATGATTTTGAGCATTTCATTGAACTTTTTGAGATTGAATATGTTGATGTTTACATGAGAACGTTTTCCCAATCACTACAAGGGGATGTTAACGAAGAGTTTAGACACTTACAACCCAAATCCGTTAGCTCATGAGAGGAAATGAAGAACCTCTTTTTGAAATTTTGGGGTGAGAGGAAACCTTTTGGATCAACTCCCTTTAGAGTTTTATTCCATGAAGAAACAAGGGAATGAGACTACGTCAACGTTTAACAAAAGGTTTCATATTTTTTATCAAAATATGCCTAAAGGGATTCAACCTACTAAAGCTACTGCCATGCTCTATTATGATATAGCCCTTCATCCATATTTATCTCTTCTTCTGATGGAGAGGAAGTCTGTGTCCTTGCAGAAAATGTTTAGGGATGCTCAGGAAGTTGAAGATAATTTTACATCATGTGGAAAAATTTCAGATCAGATTGCGAACTTACCAACTGTTGTTCCAAATATCCCTATTGTTGATAGTCAAGAGATTTCCGACTTACCTATCTATCATAAGTATGAGGATGATTATTATACTGATTTTATAAAGCAACTAGTTGTAGGTCTTTTATCAGAAAATGATTCTTTTCATAAAGTTAATGACAACCTTTAGCCCATACATCATAAATTCACAATTGCAAATAGAGAAATTAATGAGCCTACTGGAGGTGATTCTTTACTTTTGTGCTTTGCTTCATTTGAGTTGTTGAGAAAGGATTTTAAATCCACTAAAGAAGCACACAAGTTTGAGGTTTTGGAAAATCACATAGGGTTTCTAGAACTAGATAATGATATATGCCAACAACAATGTTTCCAAAACCCTTATGTTGAAAGTCAGGTGCCTTCTTCGGAAGATGAAGAGAGAAGTGAGGATAGTTACTCAGTCTTGTCTTCATGGTTCTCTTTTTCTGAGATTTTAAAAGAAACATATGAAAATCAAAAATTTGAAATTTCATGCTTTGAAACCCTAGATGGTGGCCCAATTTATGATGATTATAATGAACTAATGCAAGAAAACAGTGAAGAGGAGCATATTATCTCAAGTCCTCTTAAAAAAAAGGGTTTTGCGTTTATTGAAAATTTAAACCTAGGTTTTCCATATAGTCAAGATCATATTTTTGTTGAACAGTTGGAAGATGTTCCAAATGATGAATGCCCATAATACATGAGTTTTCTTTTTGACATACATGATAAGGAAAGTGATCAGACTATTGCTTATGTTTTTGAGAAAGATCTTGATATTGAATATTTGGAACAAAGATCATTTGTTGTGGAGGAAAAGGATGGCATATTTCCGTATGTTTATGAACGGAAAAAAGTTTCAGATCTAGGCTACCCCCTCCTCTTTGTTGATCAACAAGTGGTATTCACTCATGTTTTCCAGGAGCCTTTTGCATTCTGGTTGAAGACATAACAGAGAGATCTTTTTGGGTATTTCCCGGGGACAGTCAATGGATGTAGTTCTTCAATAAAGATGAGTTTTGGGGACAGATTCAATTTTCAGTTTGAGTTTCCATCTAAAAGTTTTTTCATTTTATTTCTAAGTAAAAGCATGCAAAAATTTCAAACAATAGATGAGATACTTACATGTTTGCATTGGATATTTGAATTCAATTGACCAGGCAATCCATATATTAACTTAGAGTAGGTAAGAGTGTTTTGCTAATAAGCTCATAGTTTTGAGCGTCTTTTCAACATTCAGTAGATTTGCATTTTTGCTTTTAGCATGGAACATGGTCTATAGGTTCTTGGCAGCCCTCAGGGAGCATGCCATCCCCTATGGGGCCAAATGTTAACACAGATATTTGCATCATTAAATTTTGTCCAAAATAGCATATGTAGCAAGGCACTATGGAAGTTATGGCATTTTTGCAGCATAATGGTTTTTATACACGCGTATCACAAGATTTATCTTCATCAACGATAGAGGTTAAGACCATTATACAAACTATACCAGTTAGAACAAAGTTAAAAAGTGAAAACTTCAAAACAAAGAGTTTGCAGGAAAATAAAATTTGCTATGAAATTCCCTGTAACAGAGAGTTTGTAGCAAATTTGTACGCTGCGAACTCTCATTTTTATCATATCTTGAAATATACGAATTGGGTTTTTCTGATTTTTTTTGTGGAGGAGAAACATAATGTCTTTGGATTGTTAACCAAAACTTAAGCCATCCTAGTTTGTCGTTTGGGAGAAAATTCCAAATAAGCATCTACAGGAAAGTTTGCATCGCATCCTGCAAATGCGTTGCAAACTCTAACAAACTGATAGATCCAAACTATGGGAGGGATGTCAGCTGTTAGAAAGGGTTCAAATGGTTTCCTAGGAGGTAGATGAACAAGAGGGACATGTGTTCTATCACCAGATCAAGAAGCATGAACTATTTCAAAAGGTATTTATTACAATAGACAAGATCCAAAAAAATAGGAGCTAGGTGGATTTTTTGTTTCACATTGTTGTAAGAACTCGTAGAGAAAAAGGAATCCAATGCAACCACTTGGGATTTAACCTATTTAGAGTAGGAAGGAATGATACACTATATTTATATGTTGGTTTTTTTTATGAAAGGGTTCATCTCATGATCCAATAGAGGCTCATGAGAGCTTAAGAGGCAGTTTACCTATGTGTTTATTTGTAAGCCTGAGGGCCTTTGATGTAACATTTTCTACCATTAAAGATTCATGAGAACTGTTTATTAGATTGTCTTCTTTGTTTTCCATTTGTTTTTCATCATATTACTTGAATATAATGCAAATTTTCAAGATCAAAGGTTGCATGTGATTAATGGATTCCTGAACAACAGACGATCTGTTGTAACTTGACTATTAATCTTTGTTTTGTTCAATATTTCTTTAATCTGTTTTGCGAAAAGGATCTTTGTATGATGGATGTTCTGCATTTTGTCATATTCTCTATGCTTATACCCATACTTATATAAACCTTTATCTAGTATACAGTTTGATTGCCTTTGATCTCTAGGATTTTTATGATTCCATGCCCAATGGTAGCCTACTGATTTACAGTTTGTTTCCCTTTCTTTTCTCATAGAATTTTGATGGTCTACCTGAACATAAACCTTATTTAATATTTCAGTTTTTCAGCATTCAAATGGGTATTGGGTTTGTTCTTAAAGTAGTCTAAGAACAAATCTTGGTGTTAACAGAAGCCTTGATCACAATGAAGCACAATGAGAAGATCTGAGTGATATTATCTTCGCTACGAGCTAGTCTCACCACCGAAACCAATCTTCCTCTCTAGGGGTTTTTGTCCCAAGAAGAAAAAGCCACAAGAGCTGCTTAAATTCATTTTTTGAAAAATAACAGTGCATAATGGCCAAGGGGTGCACCCTCCTCTTCTTATAACTCTTCATTCACCCTTCCTTGACCCATTTTACCTTGTTGTGACCTTTTAACTTAAAAATATTAAAGTGACCTTTCTAATGTTTAATTGACTATCAGTTAAAATGTCAGTATATAACCCTTTTTCTATTTTTCCTAATGTCACTTTAGAAATATAACATTTTAGGCCTAAGTGACATCAAATAACCACCTTGACCCCCTTTTCTTTGTTGTCTATAGCTTATGGGAGTCTGTAAGGATACTACACCATCCACCTTGAGTGATCACTTGGAAAGGGACATCATAGATAGGTTACCTTTTTTTTCATTTATGTAGCATTATACATACTCATTCACATGCCAAGTGTTAAAGGTATCCGCACCCAGGCTGTGGACCACCTAGATTTTCTCTAGGTGAAACACCACAAATAATAAAAAAATGGAAGCTTATATTGCTAAAATATAAATATATCATAACTAGTAAAGGTGCTAGACAATCAATGTCAAAATCCAACCATAAAACAATGCTTATTCTTATGCTAAAAGGTTCAAGCTCATTCCATTACATACGATTTGGACATGATAAAATACTAGTGTAGATCCATATTAAATCTAAGTCTATCATGCTTCGAGAGGAATCAAATCCCTCAAGGTGCAAACCTTTTTTAGATTGCAAAAACTTGAGGAATGATTTGCACCTCAAAGGATTTGGTCCCTCTCAACGCATGATAGGTCTAGAGTTAAGATGGATCTTTTATTTATTATAGATATTTTATTAATGGTTGTGTTTCCTCCATAACAAAATGGAATTTTGTAGCTAGTATGAATTGATTGATTGATGGATCATTGATACCTTCTATTTTTACCTTATTTATTTGTTATGAATATTTTATTCTATGCTATGTTCCCTCCAAAACAAATTGAAAATTTACTAGATTTGTTTTGAACATTTTATGTTCAAAATGCCATACCTATAACTACACTCATAGTAAAATTGTTGGTTTTGATAACCATGAACGAATATACACAAATGTATATGAAGGAAGGGACATCGGGAGTTTACACTCAAGAAACCCCTGAAGGGGAAAATTATATTTATTCAATCATTCTCATGTGTGTTATTATTGTACAATTGGTCACTTTATATAACAATAGATGACCTAACAATGATTGCATAATTAGATTTTAATTTCAACCATATGCATAACTATCTCCATAAGATATCCTTAAATCTTTCCATGAATCTCTAAATTGATCTTCATACCTGTTATCACACAAACTGTAGGTTGGGAAAAGCTCGACCCAATCCACGAGATGGCAATAACTATGGGAGAGTCTACCCACTGCCACATTAGATAAACCCTCCCCTTGTTTTAGTGAGGGATAAATCCAACACAAGGGGGAGAAAATGCTTAAAGTGGACCCGAGTCATTTATGTTATGAGATATAAATTAAAAGGCGACTTTTAACTTAGGGAAAGTGGGTGACTTAAGTGATTTAATATCCACCATTCATCTCATCTAATCTCAACCATTGGATGAGATGACCTTTCACCTTCTCCTCATTGAGTTGATTAGGGTAAGGAGGGTGCACCCTTTGAGGGTTGTTGAAGCATTTTTTAGAGAGCTGGAAAAGAGAGAAGCCGATCAGACTAAGAGAGGAGCATTTTTTCTGCTAGGGAACACATTCCAAGGCAATATTGGGCATGCAAATTGAGGAGAGAAGTACAACAATTAATGGAGGTTGTACTGTACGAATTTTGAGCAGATCGTACAATTGAACATTGGCACAATTTTCAAGGTGAGGTACAAAAAATTTATCGAGGTCGTACCATATGAATTTTGAAGGTTGTATTACTGTTTTATTGCACAAAAATCGAGGAGTGATTGTTGTGTGTTTTTCTAGAAGGCTGGCATGCTTTCCTAGGTGGTCATATAGTCATTTATTGCACAGAATTCGGGCTGCAGATTTTGGAATGAATTTTGAAGTATACGTACAAAAAGGAGCACAAAAATCGAGGCGTTGACCTGTGCACATGCACAGGAAATTCGGGCATGAATTTCGAGGAGTTTGGGTTAGATTTTGAAGTGGAAATTTGGCACAGTTTTCGAGATACATCTGTATTTAATTTTTGAAATTAATGATTGTTGTAAAAGACATTTTCTTAGATCTCTGAAATAATAAAAATCCCTTTCTCACTGGTTTTCCCCTTGTGGGTTTTTCTAGGGTCACTGTTAGACCAGAAATATCTGTGCATTTTATTTTCTGAATATGGTGTTGTTGATATAAATTTATTTATGGATTAAATGTTGTTCAGAATCCTCATGTTTCATTTCTGAAATATTGTTTATATGTTGAGTATTTTTGGTTGTCATAAAACTGGGTTTTGGGCATTAAACATTGAGAAAAATCAATGAAACTTGAAACTGGGTGGGGTTTCAAAATTTACATGGTACCAGAGCTGAGTTAAAGAAAAGTGCAGATTTAAATCAACAAGACAAAGAAGAGGAAAAAAGCTATGTCACCGGACAGATTTTGAATTTTTTTTATTTTCAGCAAAGAAGGGTCAATGGCTATTGGTTTAAGGGTTGAGGATAGACTTGATGGGGCATAAAATTTTGGTTCTTGGAAGGAGAGAATGATTTTGATTCTGCAGGAGAATGAGTTATCGGACATTGTTGAGAACTCCACAACAAACCCAGTAAATGTACCTACAGATCCTACTCTTCTGGCAACATGCACCAAGAAGAGTATCAAGGCTAAAAGAATCATCCTTGATGACATCAAGGACCATTTGATTCCTCATGTGACAGGGAAGACAAATTCCTATGAGATGTGGGAGTCCTTGACGAAGTTGTATCAAAGTATAGATAAGAACTGGAAGATGGTTTTGAGAGAGAAATTGAAAAGCATTAAAATGACCAAGGTTGAAAATGTGGTCACATATCTTACCAGGTTGACATAGGTGAGAAATGAACTTGGAGCTGTTGGGTAGGCCATTACTGATAGTTAACTTGTGAGGACAGCATTGAATGGGATGCCCAAACAATGGGTTGTTTTTGTTGAGGGCATTGTAGCAAGGGTGAATCTTCCCAAGTGGGAACGTCTTTGGGATGACTTTGTTCAGGAGGAAACCCGGAGAGGTTATGTGGATGGAAGTTCATCTACTGGTCATGATGAGGAGAATGTGGCTCTTGCTGTCAACAACAAGAAGAAATTCAAAAAGGGTCCTAAGGGAGGAAACAAACCGAAGAGTGAAGGAATGAAGGTCATGAGCAAAGTCAAGTTCTTTGCATGTCACAAGTTTGGGCACTATGCAGGACAATGTCCTAATAAGGAGAAGAAGCAGACAACAACTTCAGTAGGTCTTAGTGGTCTCATCACGAGTTTTCCACCAAGTTCAATAAGGAGTTTTTCTTAGTGGTGTGTCTTTCCACTAGAGCCACACATTCTAGTGTTTGGTATATTGATAGTGGTGCCTCCCGCCATATGACAGGTGTTCGTGAGCATTCGACATATCTTACACAGATTGGTGATCTTGAGGTAATTCTTGGAGATTACCTGGTGGTAGTGGGGGAATATCATTTCAGAGGGAGTCTCTACCTCCCATGTTGTTGAGAGATGCCCTATATGTTTGGGGCATGAAGAAGAACTTGATTTTAGTTTCTACTATTAAGGAGAGGGGATATAAGGTGTTGTTCTATGATGGATAGGTGCTCCTATTTCCAAAGGGGTCTAGTATCACTTCGGCCAAAGTGATTGGGACTTGACATGAGAAGATGTACAAGCTCATGTTTCAACCATCTAGTGCATTGTATCATACTACCAACAACAATGATCTTTGTGAGCTATGGCATAGGAGGATGACCCATTTTCATCACGGGGCTCTAAGGATATTGAGAGAGATTGTGACTGGAGTGCCATAGTTCAGTATAGAGAACCAAGAGATGTGCAAGGGGTGTGCTTTGGGAAAGTACACCAAGACTTCTTTTCTAAGCAGTGACAACAAAGAAACAGGTATACTTGACCTCATTCATTCTGACATATGTGGTCCTGTTATCCCCCACTTTTAGGAATAACTAGGAGATCATGTCTCGAGGCCCACAGGTCCTAGACATGGAGTACCGAGAGCTAGATCGACTTTAGCATGGCCCTGGAGGGCCCATCCTTTCTCCCTTTCAGTGCCTCTACTTTGTCAGTAGTAGCAACATCCATCACCATCGACTTGGTCTTGTGTCTAAGATGGTTCTTGCTCCATGAGGTAATGAGTTCGGGTATCATGTTATGTGTCACTCTAATCTTCAAAGCCTTTGAATATGTGTGTTTAATTCCTTTTTTTTCTAACAAATGCTTGGATATTATACTTTCCCACTTTACCATGTCTGGGGGGATTAACACGATGCCCTAGTAAGCTTGTGTCTATAGGTTCTGGCTTTCCATTGGGGGGATTTATGAAAATCCATCATCCACTTCCATCATAACACCACCTTTTCATCTTGATTCCCACTCACCTATCCCATTACACTTGTTCGGGCACTGGGTTGAACTATCATTTGAGGAGTTGCACCTTACCTAGTGGGAAGAAGGGGCTAAAGGCCTAGAAGGTAAAAGAAAGCTGGAAAAAGATAAAATCCTTAGAATAAAACCTCAAGATGCTTCACTCAGGGATCCCCAAGAAAGCAATAAAGGGATTCTCAACAAGAAATAAGAGGGACCCGTAAAATAATAAAATAAGACCTAGTCAGAGGATAGGGGGTCTCATCACGAGCCAACCTATTAGGTCCATGGGTACCTAATAGTATGCCATTACCACCAGTTGGTAACCATGCCAGGGTAGTGACCCTTGGTTGCATGGCCAAGGGAAAGGGGGTCTCATCACGAGCCAACCTTCTCATTTCTATGAAGTTACTTGTGGGTAAAACTATCACCACTGGGCACCACGCCAGGGAAATGTCCCATGATTAGCCTCTTGAAGAAAAAGAAATAAAGAATAAAAGAATGAAGAATAAAGAATAAAAGGCATGAATGGGCTTGGAAAAAATTTCATCCAGGATAGGTGCAGCTTGCCTTCTACAAAGGTACCCACAGGTAAAGCTTTGCACCCTCTGCTCTCATTGCACCCACTTGCCTGGACATCCCTTATCCACATCACCCGCTTGCATGGCTTAGATGAAGTCTCTTCCAGAAACTTTCCTCTTCCAGTGGACACTAGCCCAATAGGACGCCCAATCACTTTCTCCAAACTTGTATTGCAAACCTGTATAATGTATTTGAGCTTTTAACTAGGATAATAGGGGTTTTATGCACATGTTTAATAACATATACTCGTTTTGTGGCTCGGGGGTTCTCACAGGTTGAGGGAGTTGACTATGATGAGACCTTTGCTCTGGTTTCTATATATATACCTCGATCAGGGTAGTGATCTCTATTACAGCAGAGATGGGTTGGAAGATCCATCAGATGGATGTGAAGACCGCATTTTTGAATGGTCTCATACAAGAGGAGGTGTACATTGAGCATCCATTGGGATTTGAGATGCATGGGAGAGAGTCTCATGTGTGGAGACTGAATAAGGAGTTGTATGGGATGAAACAAGCTCCCAGAGAATGGTATTCTAGGATTGATGCCTACTTGCAGCAGTTGGGCTTTGAGAAGAGTGAGGCGGATCCCAACCTGTACTTCATTGTTGTTGGAGAGGATCCTCTCATACTCTTTCTATATGTTGATGCTATATTCATTACAGGGGCCAAGAGACTCATTACTAGCTGCAAGGACAGCCTTACTTCATAGTTTGAGATGACAGATATTGGACTGATGCATTATTTTTTTGGATTGAAGGTTTTACAGGAGCCTGGACACATCTTCCTGGGACAGAGGAAGTATGCTTGTGACATTCTGAGGAGATTCCAGATGGAGGATTCTATTCCAATGACCACACCCATGATTACTAATTGGAAGAAGCTTCATGATTTTGAGTCACAGTTGGTTGATTCCACTTTATATCGTCAGTTGATCGGTTCATTGATGTATTTGGTCAACACCAGACTAGATATTTGTTTTGTTGTCAACACTCTTAGTCGGTTTATGGTGGAGCCTAGGAGAGTGCATTGGGTGGTACCAAAACATGTTCTCGGGTATCTTTGTGGTACAATGGACTATGGTTTGGACTATCTAAGAGGGGATGGAGTTCGATTGGTGGGCTATATATATTCAGATTCAACAAGATGTGTTAGTGACATAAAGAGTACTTTTGGATGTTGTTTTAGATTGGGCTCAACAATGGTGTCTTGGTTCAATCAGAAGAAAAAGTCAGTGGCTTTGAGTTCTGCAGAGGCTGAGTATATGGCTGCCAGTCAGTCCAGTTGTGAGGTCCTTTGGCTTCACAAGTTGTTGGTGGGATTATTTGGTGTCCAGTTGAGACCCACTATGATTTACTGTGATAATTAGAGTTGTATCAAACTCTCTGAGAATCCAGTTTTTTACAATAGGTCTAGGCACATTGAGATTTGATATCACTTCATTTGGAATTATGCTCATAGAGAAGAATTTGAGCTACAATACATATCTATAGATGAGCAAGTTGTTGACATACTCACTAAAGCCTTGGGCAAAGGTAAGTTTGTATTCTTCAGGGACAAGCTTGTAGTGGTGAGTAACACCTTCCTTGGTAAGAGGGAGTGTTAAAATAATTAAAAAGTACCTAGGAAAGTGTTTCTCATCACCTAGGCACCTAAGGGGTGAGAAAATACCTAAAGTGGACCCTAGTCATTTAATTTATGAGATGTAAATTAAAAGGTGACTTTTTGAACTTAGGGAAAGTGGGTGACTTAAGTGATTTAATCTCCACCATTCATCTTGTCTAATCTCAACCATTGGATGAGATGACCTCTCACCTTCTCCTCATTGAGTTGATTAGGGTAAGGAGGGCACACCCTTTGAGGGTTGCTGAAGCATTTTTGAGAGCACTGGAAAAGATAGAAGTTGAGAAGACTAAGAGAGGAGCATTTTTACTGCTAGGGCATGCATTCCAAGGCAAGCTTGGGCATGCAAATCGAGGAGATAAGTACAAAAATTAATGGAGGTCGTATTGTATGGATTTTGAGGAGACCATACAACTGAACATTGGCACAGTTTTTGAGGTGAGGTACAACACATTTATTGAGGCCGTATTGTATGGATTTTGAAGGTCGTACTATTGTTTTATTGCACAAAAATTGAGTGATTGCTGTGTGTTTTTATGGAAGGATGGCACACTTTCCTAGGTAGTCGTACAATCATTTATTGCACAAAATTTGGGCTACAACTTTTGCCATCAATTTCGAGGTATCTGTACAACAAGAAGGGGCACAGAAATTGAGGAGCTGACCTGTGCACATGTACATGAAATTCGGGCATGAATGTCGAGGATTTTGGCTCAGATTTTAAAGTGGAAATTTGGCATGGTTTTTGAGATAAGTTTGTATTTAATTTCTAAAATTAATGACTGTTGTAAAAGACATTTTCTCGAAGCTCTAAAATAATAAAAATCCCTCTCACTGATTTTCCCCTACTGGGTTTTTCTAGGGTCACTATTAGACCAAAAATCTCTGTGCATTTTTTTTTTGAATATGGTGTTGCTAATATAAATTTATTTCTGCATTAAATGTTGTTCAGAATCCTCATGTTTCAGTTATGAAATATTGTTTATATGTTGATTATTTGTGGGTGTCATAAAGCTGGGTTTTGGGCAGTAAACATTAAGAAAAATCAGCGAGACTCGAAACTAGGTGGGGTGTGAAAATTTACATAAATGAGATGGAAAGTGAGATTGTTTATATGTTGAGTATTTGTGGCTATCATAAAACTGGCTTTTGGGCATTAAACATTGAGAAAAATCAGCGAGACTTGAAATTGGGTGGGGTCTGAAAGTTTATAGAAATGAGATGGAAAGTGAGGTTATGGAAGTGTATCTACTATAGGTCAAGTTGTGGAGAGATGGAGGGCTTGGGATGTGGTCTCGTTGATGAGGGAAGGTTTCCAAGAGGTAGTGTACCTGCAAAAGATAGTTGTACCTTCCCGAGACACAAGAAGAGACGAGCATACAAGCCTAAAGATTAAGTGGACAAGAAAGTTAAGCTTGTTTTTCCAAACTACTACAGTAAACCAGAATATATATCAGCAAGGAACAAAGTTAATTACTGTAGATATAACCACTCAAATAATCAAAGTTTTATTGAGAAATGAAGCAAAAAACAAGTAGATTAGTTCCCAATACTTTAGCACAAACTTCAGTGGTATTAGAGGGTTGTTCAAAGATGTTATTACAAATATATTTTAACAACCATTAGGGATGCAATAAATTTCTCTCTTTTTAACCGTCAGAATTTTCTAGAAAGTTGTGCCATAATAATCTATTTGACATTGTGCATCTTTTGGGTGGTTTACTTGTAATTTTCGGACAAATTGTAGGTTGGACAAAGCCTGACCCAATCCACAAGATGGTGGTAAGTTGATAACGATCCTTAACTTCTCTCTTTTCTTCTCATCTTTGATTCTTACATAGACTTGTATGCTTGGTTTACTTCATTAACATATTACAAAGTACTCATTAAACATCATAAGTGGGAGTTAATCCTTCATAGTCCCCCTTAACGAATTCATCATCCTCTGTCTTTTCAAATGTCTTTTGAACTAGTCTCGTTTTCATCTTCTATGATCTTTTCCTTTGATGTTCTTTGTCTTCATATTCTGTCTTTTGCGAATTCATCTCTTGGTCTTTTGTCTTCATCGTTCGTATCCTGCACATCTTTGGTCTTCTTCATTCTTCATTCTTCATCCTCAATCTTCTTCAATTTTCTTCTTGCACCTGCAAAACAATTGTGTTTCTTGAAATCCATATAAAAAAGTTATATCCCCCAAAATACATGGGTCACCAGCTGCTATATCCACTAGTTCTCTAGGAAACTTTTTCTCGTACATGGTTCAACAACAATTCTTCAATCACAAATATTTTCATCTCCCTTGCATCATCATCAATCATCATCTTGGGTTTTCTTTGGCTTACCCATAACCACACTTGGTTTTTCTAGGTTACCCTCAACCATTACAATTCTCAAGTGGTTTCAGCTTACCACGAACCATCAAGTGGTTTCGACTGACCACAAACCATATATTACATCAAATGGTTTCGGTTGACCATGAACCATACAACATTCAAATAATGAGGATATACTCGCCTCATTAGGGCTTACATCAACATTTGACTCACATACATACAATTCCAAATTTTCAATTCAGGCTAATCTAGCCCTTCTATAAACATAGGACCAAGAACATTTTTTTCATCATTGAAAACATTATTCGAGGACTATTAAATTTATTAGGGATGTCGATTTCACAGATTCACAAAGATCCGCCTTATAAGCGACATTACTTTTGTTTGCCTGACCCGGAAAATTATGGAGAAGCGAATTAAGCAGTAGGTCACATAGATCGATGAATGGGAGTGCATGGAAGATTATGGAGAAGCGAATTAAATAGTAGGTCACATAAATCGATGAATGGGAGTGCATGGAAGATTATGAAGAAGCGAATTAAGCAGTAGGTCACATAGATCGAAGAATGGGAGTGCATGAACGTAACAGTAGGTACGGTGCTGGCAATAGCATATTAGGTGGTCCAATACTTGTTTGTCCATTTCCTAGCCATACAAAAGCAACATCTTATAACAAGAACGGATCCTCTCTGAACCACAAAAGCCTATTCGGAAACTCACTTAGTAATGTATTACACTTCCACCTTAAGTCACATTTGGTTGTCTATACAAAACATCTCGATCCCTTCCCATTGCACTTCATCCCTGTCTATCCGTCTTCATGTTGCCAATCATGGGGGGGACTCAATTAGGCCTACTGCTCGCCTTCTTCGCAATCATATGCCTCCAGAAAAGAAATTGGATTTACTATGATGCCCACATTGTCTTCAAATACATATGAACTATATCATTTCAATGCCGCAGCTTCTGCCAATGCCGCAGCTTCTGCCAGTGAACAATGATGGCAGGCATAACCTTTTTTATGCGCTGGGACATGCTCTTCTACACAGTGACCACCGCAACTTCTTCCATATCTTTGTTTCTCTGGACAATGGTGAATTTTGTGGCTGCAGAAACCCCGTTTTCTTCATCCGTAATTTGCAGCAGCTCGGAACAAATCTTGCCACTAGATTGTTGCACGCATGGCATGCAGCACATGCCTGACCAGTGCCACCTTTGCTCGCCATCTTCGACCTGATCTCCAGTAACAGAAATCCACCGTACATGCTAGTGTCTCCATCACGGTTTTTTGCAATTGCTTGGTTAGCTATTTCCACGAGCTGTGCTCTTTCTTCAAATCCAGGTGGATTGCTCACAGTAATTTGGATCTCATCCTTGTATGTATACGTAGTTGTTCTCTCATGCTTTTGCAACTAGATACTTGGAACATTTATTACCTTCCATGCTAAAACAGGTCAACTCTCGAAGCTCTCCTACCAAATGTTGGTTTTAATAATCAGCAGCAAATATACACAACCATCTCCAAACCAAGGGGCACCGGGAGTTTACAATCAAGAAACCCATATACACAACCATCTCCCAACCAAGGGCAACCGAGAGTTTACACTCAAGAAACCCCAAAGGGGAAAATTATATTCAATCAATCATTCTCTAACTATATAACTATATACAATTGGTCCCTTTATATATAACTATAGATGACCATAACAACTGTGTCATAATTAGATGTTTAGGTTAACTATATGCATAACTATCTCCATGATATCTCTTTAAATGTTTCCATGAACGTCTCAACTAATATTCTTCCCTAACTTCTCTTTTTTCTCATCTTTGATTCTTACTTAGACTTTTATGCTTGTTCTACTTCATTAACACATTGCAATATATTCATTAAACATCACAAGTAGGAATCAATGCTTAAAAAACAAAACATCAATAAGTTTATCGTTTGTTAATTCTTCTAGCTAAATTTTGTCAGAAAATCATATCCATCATATAATAACTACTTGTTATTATGATTTGGTTATGATTCATTGTTGGCTCAAGAGAACTGAATTGAAAACCCATTTGACAATGACGTCACTAACATTGAATGAAGAGGCTCCAAAGCTGCAATCATTTCCACATTGCATAAAAATTCATGTTTAATAATTTTATTGATAGACATTTGTGTAGGGACAAATATGTCCCTCATTATACATATTGATACTCATCGCCTAGTCTCATCAATCCGTTTACATGCTTTTTAACATTTCGGAAATATTCAATAATGATACATCTATATAAGTGAAATCACAATAGACTTGGATCCAGAGGTAAGATGGATCTATTTTTTACTTTAGGTTAGGGTGGACATTGTGTATTTTTTACTTACATACACATCTTCCTCGAGCTATAAAAAGCACCTCTCAATGCAATTACATATATCCCTCATACTGGGCTATAGAAAGCACCTCTCGACACAATTACACATCTCTCTCATACAAGGCACTAGAAAGTGCCTCTCAACGCAATTACATATCTCGCTCATACTAGGTTGTAAAAATCACCACTCGATCCACAATTAAAAACAATGCAGTAGAGGAATTCCCATAAAAAAAATGTAATAGTCAGGCATGTGGAAGTGTTGGAATCTCAATGGACTACTCCTAAACATGTGACATAAACATAAGAAATGACTTTTTACCAATGTTACCAACATCGGCAGTGGCAACATATCATCAAGGGTTTGAAAACGAAAATATCGACAACATCGAGGAAAATATCAGAAAATGTTGTAAGAACGAAAAAAATACAAAAATTTTCTTTTTTTTTCAAAATTTTAAATATCTAAAGCATCAAAAACATCAAATAAATGCATTCCTACATAAATATGAAAAGAGAACCAATATATAAGATGTATAATATGTTTAGTAATCTCGAATACATCACATTCTACAGATCAACATTGAATAATGTCTTGAGTCTAAAGCCTCAAAATATCATCAAAAAATATAACAAGTGACAAATGTATCTCATCATCATGAGTCATCTACAATGGAATCAAATAAAGTTTAATGATTTCTTCTGACAGGTGATAACTTTTCCTCTAGAGGAAGAATCCCCTAGGGATAACACTGGACTTTGATTTCTTGTAGAAGAAGCAAGAAATAGACGTTGGTGTCCTCCACTGGTGCTACTTCCAAGTACAATTCCCTATGTTCAAGTCTGTGAAGATGGTGGCTGACTCATATCTGTAATATCCTCTTCCTCTGCCTCCTCCTCCTCTGCTACTACCCCCTCTACCTCCTCCTATATCCAATCAGACATTGATTCCAATATAGGCCTCTCGGACTCAACCCTCCATACAGCATTGGTGTCAATCCCATCCAACAAAATGGCATCCACATCAGGTATTTTCTGAATCTGTCTCACCAACAATCTAAGATTGTAGTAAACATATACCATGTCATTGAGACACTCATATTTCAACCTGTATGAGGACCATAAATTATAAATTAATAATAATATTATAATTTATAATACATAATCTAGACTATAGAGGGTGACAAAGCATAAAATAATAATTATAATTTATAATGAATTAAAAATTTAATTTGAAAATTTGTAAGCTGTTGCGCTTCTTGGTATGTATTTTCTCAAATGCACTTTAGTTGCATTCACATCCTAAAGAGATACATGTTTGGATAAGCACCCAAATGGCAAGTTTTTGAAGATTGGGTACTCTACCACCATAGCTTTTCCAACAAGCATATACAACAAATCAAAGAAACATAAGAAAAGACGTTGAAATTTGAAAGTTAAAAGTTGAAACTTGAAAGAAAAGACATTGAAATTTGAAAGTTGAAATTTGAAATTTAATGAATCTTACCTAGCATTTTGGTCTTCCTATCATCTATAGCCATCTGAAAGAAAAAATTCCCACCAGACATCCTATATATTTCCATTTCTTTGGAAATCTCAACACATTCTTCATGACTTAGCACCATTCTCTCAACACTTGTGAGGAATCCTTCCATAACCTCAACATCAAATCTAAAACCACATGAGTAAGAGAATGTGGGATTGAGGTAGATCCCTGCAACATGAATCGAATGATCAAGTGTATTGTTCCATCGTTGATCAATCGCTCTCCATATCTGTAGTCGTTTATGAAATCCATCATCTCCCTTGTCATCATAATAGGCACGGATGGCTTCTTTGGCCCTATCCATGGCCTCATACAAGTAGCCCATTGTGGACTTGTCTCCATCAACCAATCGAAGAACATTTACCAAAGGTTTGCTAATGGAAACCACCTGATTCAGATTATTTTCGGCACGAAATGAGAGCGGAGATATAATAAAGAAATGCACAGAGATATTGCAGATATTCAATAATATAACAGAAATGTATCAGAGATGCAACCATAAACATAGATATACAATAATACACGATTTCTATTAATCATAGAAATGTACAGAGACTGTAAAAATACAGAGTG
>JASDQU010589531.1:19120-34427 GCA_032191745.1 Picea mariana
TATTTCTAGTGGATGGATCTTTACTTACCTGGGTTGGCTGCTTCCTTCCCCCTTGACGTCTTTTCCTCGTTGGTTGTATGAAGTCGTCCTTGTCCTTGCCGCTCTCTGGATTCCCTTCCTTCGGCGTAGCGTTGAGTGGGCAGTCTCGAAAGAGGTGGCCATGCTCATGGCATTTCCTGCAACGGAAGGGAATATGCTCATAGTCGATGGTTTGAGACCAGTCTTCGTCGTGATATTCCAGCATGATGGTGCCGGGAAGTGGCTTGGCTATGTTCAGATACATGCATATTCGGGCATAAGAGGTGTAGCGTCGTTGCTTAGTGGCTTCGGATGATTTGACATAGATTCCAATAGTGTTTCCTATGCCTGCCAGGACTTCCTCTAACCAGAACTCCTGGGGTAGGGAATATAACCTAAGCCAAACCAGTGCATGGGCAAAATCTTCCTTCTCAGGGCTGAACTTCTCAGTCCAGAACCTTAAGAAAAGTCCTTCCGAGTTGTAGAAGTATGGCCCTCCATCAAAGATGCGATTGCGATCCTCTAGGTTATGGAGGATAATGGTAAAAAAACCTTTGGATCCAAGTTGCAGGTCATAATGCCCTCGCGGCTTCCACCAATACTGAATCCATTTGATCAGATCTCTTTCCAAAGGCCAAAGCCCCAGGAATTTTCCCACCAGGGCGTGGTCCTTCATATACTGCTTCTGCACCTCTATTCTTGGCGAGTTGACTACATATTTCGGTGCTTGCGGTGCCTGCGGAATGCATTTTTCGGGCAGCCACGGAGTCGAGGCGCGGCTAGGGGTGTTCTCCTTCTCGGGGTCAATCTCCATTTCTTTGTCTTTGCAAATCCCATCCTCCAGAAGCTCCGTGCATAGGTCTAGTGGTGTTTCAAAGGTCGGCCTCTTCAGCCGTTCAGCGGCCTCGTCATTTGTTGTGACATGACTATAAGAGGCGCCTTGCGGCTCCCCCTCCCTGCGAATCATGAGCCCCCTCGGGGCCACAGCTAGGGTGCTGCAGATCGCTTCCAAGCTTTCGAAACCCTAGTTTGCAGAGCTCGCAATTGGATACTATGAAGTTAACAAGTATACATCCTGATCACTAACTTGTTGGTGCCAATATTGGTACAAGTTTTCCCTCCAAGGGTAACACCTTACAAACATCAGATAGTTTTACAAGCAACTATGGAAACAAATGTTGTTACTTCATCTAGGAGTCCTCATACTCTCTTAACGGCTACTACCATAGGGGGTATTCCACCTCCTAATGCAACTTCATCAATTCGGACCACAGTGTTATCAACCCCTTCTACTTCAGGCAATGGTCTGATACCGTCAATGGTAGCGAGTACTGCTCCATTCACGTAGAGTGCGACAGGCCCTCCATTCTCATATGGGATTCCCAGCTTCGACATGAACTCTATCCTTACCTACTCCACTTTACAAACCATGGCTCTAGGGGTAGGGAGCTCCAACACTCCCTTTAAAGGGTCTATTTGAGACAATTTAGTCTTCTATAATGCAATCCCTTATGGTGGGGGTCACATACCTCCTCCGTCCCCCTCTCTCGGTAATACAATAGAATCCTGTGCAAGGTACTATTCCTACACAGGGGGAAAGTATAGAAGTACTCACCTCACAAGGACTTTGGAATCCTTGGTAGAGATTAGTTCCCTCGCAAGAGATGTCGACCGGGAGTAACCCCTTCCATGGTCAATGGAACCCTGGGCAAGGCTCAGTACCTATGCTCATAAGAACGGCAGGGGGCAACCCCCCCAACCCTCATCGTATGGGAATTAGCCAATTATATCTCAGTAAACACAGTTTCCATATGTTGGTCAAGGCCATGGTGTCTACCAAAACCCTAACTAGCAACCCAACTTTTCTTGGCAACCTAGTGCAGGTCAAATTCCAGGCTCCTTTTTTCCTGTACATAGTACCCAACCCAAACTATAGTTTCTAGAAACGTTACATCTTCCAAACTTGTCAAGGTTTCTTAATGACCCTATGTGTCATGATCCGCATTGGCCCCCCATGCTGACTAAGTTTCCCTCAAATATTCTAAAATTCAAAGGAAAGCCTGGCGAAGACCTAGGTGATCACGTGACAAATTTCCACCTATGTTTCTCGTCAAACTCACTACGAGACGACTCCGTAAAGTTTCTCATGTTTCAACACACTCTTATCAGGGGTGTCGTGAAATGGTACATCGAGCTCAATCGCTCAATATATTCTTACTTTAGTGATTTGACGATGGTTTTCCTAAACCATTTCCAACTACCCATGAGATACAATGTCAGCACCGAATTGTTGGCCAACTTTGAGTAGACTAAAGTTGATCATATCTCGAATCACATCCGAGAATGGAGACATCAGAAGAGTTTGATTAAGGTACAGGTCCCACCGACTTTCCTGTGGGAGTGGTTCATGAAGTCTTTGGTACCTCAGTTATCCAAGGACGTTTTACCTTTGGGAGTGTTTTCAAAGGAGGAGGCGATAATGAGAGTGCAACAGCTCGAACTAATATACTCTCAGTCTCGCTTACTCTATGAGATTTTTCCAGATGTGCCACGGTCCATCCTTAACAAGGCCAGACAAAAGTCTGGACCACATGCCAATAGTATAGTTGGTTTAGCACAAGAAAAGTCCACTAATCAGTTGTCAAATCAATTGAAACAATTGTCGATACAATAGACACCATCCAACCATACCTATGGTTTGGTTGTTCCCCCTACCCATACATCAAACGTACACATTTTGTAGTCGACGAACCCGAAGGCCAACCAGCATCCTGAAGGAAAGAAAAAACAACGAAATAAGAAGGGAAAAGGGGATAAGAAACCGAAAAACAGTGTTGGTGGTGGAAACACAGAGAAGAGAAATTTGAAGTATCTGTGTAACCTTTGCACAGAAGACCATCCAAATCACCTGTTCCCTTAACTTGCGGAGGCCCAGAAGTTACTGGCACAACAATAGCCTGATGTGCTAATGGACCCATTTCTACATGGGAAAAATATGACTCAAGCCTCTTCAAGTGTGGATGGGGGAAGTCAAGGACCCCCCATGTCTTCTAGTAATCCCTCAGCCACGAACGTTTATATGATGGAAGGTGGAGCTTATATAGCGACCAGGGCACATGATTACAGAATGTTGGAATCTGTCGAAAATGGTAAAGAAGCCACAAACCCACCTATTCCTCTCCATATCGAGAGCACAATGGGTGAAACAATGAAACGCATCTTGAAAGGGGCATTCAATAAATATTCTCATAATCTGAACGTGAGGGCTACCCAGAACTACTATGTGGTGGAAGATTTGTCACAAACTCCTTGCGCGATGTCTACTTTGGAGGTCCTCTAGAGTTTCCCTTCGCATAGAAAGGCTCTATTATCTGCTTTGAGATCTATAGAGACTTGTAATCTGGGAACAATCGTTCTTGATATGAACGACTTGAAACATCGTCTCCCTTACCACACTGCATTTTAGATAGTAGTGTCTTACCCCCATGAAATATTTTATTAGGAATATTTTTCGTACGGTGGTTGATGAGGGTGCCTCAACTTGCGTGATTTTGTTGGTGTGTTGAAAGGCCATTGGCCAACCCGTTTTGTCTCTTTCACCTACTCTACTTATTGCTTTCGATGGCCATTCATTCAGACCACATGGCATCATCCCTTCTTTCCCCATGCAGTTAGGAGGGAAAACCATGTGTGTCTAAGTTGAAGTGATCAATGCGCCTCTTGACTACAAACTTATGTTAGGAAGGAGTTGGACCTATGCAATTCATGCAATGGTTGCCACATTTTTTCGGGTCTCGCTATTTCCAAATGAGGGTCGAATTGTAACCATTGACCAATTGTCATTCTCCTAGCCTGACCCTTCATCGGGGGCATCCACGGTCCTAATGATTGATAACCCTCAACCCAACATCGTCAAAATGGGGGTTGGTTTGTGCCCACCTCTAATGGGTACTATCGATTACCCACCTCCTTCTGGTGATGTCAAGTTTATATCACTTGCCCCCGACTAGCCTAGGGTTGATATTTTTCAAGTGTCATCATTCTGAACGACTTAATTTCATGATCCGTGGACTCATAATTCTCCATCATCTACGATGGAAGGGACGGGTAATTTTGGCATGGCCATGCCCTTCTCCGCAGCAGAAGTTTCATACATTATTGTCCAGCAAGCTTCGGTCGACCCCGATCTGACTCCTGCACAAGAGTTAGATCTAGTTCTCAAGCTTATTTGGGCTCAAGGTTCCCTTGCCAATACCAATTATTTAGACCTGGTCTTGCCCTCATATGAGGCGATTATTGAAGCATTGACTGGTCCGAACAGACCCTGGGATGATCTCCATCACAGATCTTATTTCCTCCAGGAGTTACGAAGAATAGAGGCAAGTGAATTTGTGTTGACTATGACTAGAGACAGGTCTTATCCTATTAATCCTCTAGATATGCACGCAGTTTATGCCGAGGGTAATATGGAAAGTATTTTTAAAATGATACCTATAGATATCTCCAGAACCCCTAGAATCATGGAGAATGTCTTCATCGGAGCAGACTTCTCCCCTAAGCAGATTCGAATCTATACAGAATTATTTAAGTAATTTTGCGACGTTTTTTCCTTGTATTACGAGGAAATTCCTGGCATTGATCCAAGAATCATCGAACATGAGATAACAACTTATCTCGACGCCAAGTCGGTCCAACAAAAGATTTTTTCTGTGAATCCTTGGAAATAGGCAATTATTAAGGCTGAAGTAGAGAAACTTCTTAAAGCCAGTTTTATCTACCCCATACAGTTGACGCAATGGGTGTCAAATCTCGTTCATGTTAACAAAAAATAGGGTACGATTTGCGTATGAATGGAATTTCGTGACTTGGACAAGGCCTATCCAAAGGATAATTTCCCCACCCCATTCATTGATCATATTATCGATGAATGCGCAGGTTGTGAGGTCTTTTCATTCGTGGATGGTTTTTTGAGATATAACCAGATTCATATCAAACTTGAAGACCATCATAAAACAACTTTATCTATTCTTGGGGCACATTTGCTTATCGTAAGATGCCTTTTGGCCTGAAGAATGTTGGAGCTAATTTTCAGTGGGCCATGTATTTTCCTTTCCAATACCTTAGACATATATTCGAGGCTTATATCGATGATCTAGCATCATGATCTCGCAAGAGATTTGATCATCCCACACACCTTCGACTAATCTTCGAATGATGTCACTATTATCGGATTTGCTTGAATCCTAACAAATGCAGTTTATGTGTGATGTTGGGTCATATTTTAGGTTTCATAGTTTCAAAAACAAGGATCATGGTCGATCCCCTTAAGGTTGAGGCGATAGTTCAGTTGCCTCCCCCGTGCATAGTCCCCCAACTTAAGAGCTTATAGGGGAAAGCGAACTTTCTACGACATTTTATCGCAAACTATGTCAAGATCACTAAAGGGTTCATGTGTTTATTGAAAAAGGGAGTCCCTTTATGTTGGGATGAATCCACTCAACGCTCTTTCGAAGTGTTGAAATGTGCCCTCACATCTGCACCTCTGCTCTGGCCTCCCAATTATAATAAAGTTTTCTTATTGTACTTGGTCACCACAGAGTCAACCATCGGCATGGTTTTCTTTCAAGAAGATGATCTACTTGAAGAGCACGTGATTTATTACTTGATCTGAGGCCTAGTTGGGTTGGAACTCAACTATTCCCATGTTGAGAAACTTGTGTTGGCAGCAGTGCATGCTGTCCAGCGGTTCCATCATTATATTCTTCTTCGCAAGACCATCGTCGTTGCAGTTGTGAATCCATTTCAATATGTTTTGACATGATGCGTCATTGGCGAAAAGATCAATAGATGAATTGTAATCCTCCAAGAATTTGACTTGGATTTTGTTTTCACAATTTATCCAAAAAGTCGTTGGTCTTTGCGGAACTTATTTTGGAACTTCCGGTCGAATCAAGTGATGTTACACCCAAAGAATCGCCTATTAAAGGAGATATTTTTCTGATCGCATCTTCAGACCCCTGGTATGGAGATATAATAGTCTATCTCCAGAACTTGAAGTGCCCTACTTTTGCTTCTCGCGACGAGCGTCGATGAATTCACCAATAGGCATGAAACTATCTCATACTCGATGACACTTTGTATCGTCGAGGTGTAGATTGCATTCTACGTCGATGCCTCATACAAAAGGAAGTTGAACTCGTTCTTAACAATTTCCACACTAGAGCATGTGGTGGTCATTTGTCTGGGTTGGCAATAACCCAAAAGATTCTACAAGACGTTACTTTTGGCCTACGTTAATCAAAGATTGCGTTGAGTCGGTCAAGAAGTGCCACCCATGTCAGATCTTCTCTTGGAAGATGAGGGCACATTCCGCTCCCATGTTTCTTGTCATCGTTGTTGGTCCCTTCACCAAGTGGGGGATTGATTTTACTACATGCCAGCCAACTTCATCCAGGGGGAATCGTTATATCATCGTAGTGGTAGACTACTTCACAAAGTGGGTCAAGGATATGCCAACGTTCAATAATGATGGAAAAAAATGACTCTCTTCATTTTTAGACAAATAGTATAAAGGTTCAGCATCTCGAAGGATATTTTCACAGACCATTGCAGTCACTTCCAGAAGAAAATGATGTCTGAGTTAACATCAAATCTTGGGTTGAGGCAAGATCATTCATCACCATACTACCCAAAAGAAAACGGCCAGGTGGAAGCTGTGAATAAGTCCCTCAAGACTATTATGTAGCGAACGATCAATTATGTCAAGTCAAATTAGCATTTGATGTTGTACTCGGCGTTATGGGCCTACCGAACGTCTGTAAATACTACCATCGGTTTCTCACCTTTTTAGCTTGTTTACGGGCTAGAAGCAGTCTTGCCTATTGAGTGCCAGATCTCGTCTTTAAAGTTGGCAGTAGATTTATTTCCAGACACTTCACCGCTTGAGGAACGCCTATTATATCTTGAGAATCTCGATGAGAAACACCGCGATGCAGCCTTGGATAACGAGGCTCACAAGCAACGAGTCAAGTGTCAATATGATCGGTCCATTCTTCCTCGGATTTTCTCCGAAGGCGACCTTGTCCTGGTCTACGACCAAGATAAGGATCCCCTGGGGGCAGGCAAGTTTAAACCCATGTGATTCGGACCTTTCATTGTGAAAGAGGTCTTAAATAAGGGCGCTTATGTATAATTTTTACTATTTTAATCTATTTTTGTCTTGACATATATCAAAATACTAAAATGTGTACCTCTTTTATTTCTACTATAACTTTTTGTTAGCTTTTAACCATTTTTCAAATGAGTTATACGTTGCACCAAAAGACACTGACAAGTATAATCTTTTCTTATATACATAATGTTAAGATCCTAGTAGCCTACAATAATAAAAGGAGTTGTAATTTCAAGAATATATTGAATTTCATAATTTAACATTTTTGAAAAAATACACTACACTAGAACAATGGGTTCTCTACAATTATACAAATTTTTGAAAGGAAATTGCATGGTTAAGGTACTCAACACCTACATTAATGAAGACATATACCTTATATTTTCTATAAAAATAACATGCGTCTATTAGAAAAAACTGAAATTTCACATAGTTATTCATAATTTCTCTAAATAAAAATTGTATATTGGGAAAGCTAATTCAATTTCATATATTTCATCTTTTAACACCATATTCAAATTCATTGTAAACGTACCTTGAATAATCCTCCATCCAAGTTAAGAAATTGTTGTTTTTCCATGTTTGCATTGCCACTAACTATGTCACGAGAGACCATCATTAGCTTACACTCACCCATTAAATAATATTAATATTAATTATATTGATATATAAATCTAATCTTGTGAAATTTAATACTAAAAATGTTATTAAGTTGAATTACTAAATAATGTGCTCAAAATTGTTAAGCGGAATGACAAAAGGCTCACGACCTTGGTGGTCATCACTATGTATTAAATAAACTAGCTCCTTACCATCACCAATATGTATTAAATTGTATTAATTATGAATAACGTAAATAAGTAATATTATTGAATAATCTGGTCAAATTTGTTAGGAACATTACAAGAGCCTCACCGCCTTGACCACTATGTAATGAATTTTAGTTAGTCGCTTTCACGTTCACCATTTTTCATTAAATATTACCTTGTCACAATCACCATTATGCATTAAATGTTATTAATTAAGAATTAGTATAGAAATACATCTTTGTCCAATTTGATATTAAAACATTTTTAATAAAAATTATTAAATAATATGGTCAAATTTATTACAAGACAAAATTAAATGTTAACTAACCATTATTGCATTTACCAAAATTAAATGTTAACTTGTAACAATTATTTTTCATATTCCATGCATAGCTCGAAAATGAAATTGAGTAATTCAGATTTTGTAGAGGTAGATATTAAATATTACCTTGTCACAATCACCATTATGCATTAAATGTTATTAATTAAGAATTAGTATAGAAATACATCTTTGTCCAATTTGATATTAAAAATATTTTTAATAAAAATTATTAAATAATATGGTCAAATTTATTACAAGACAAAATTAAATGTTAGCTAACCATTATTGCATTTACCAAAATTAAATGTTAACTTGTAACAATTATTTTTCATATTCCATGCATAGCTCGAAAATGAAATTGAGTAATTCAGATTCTGTAGAGGTAGATTCAGCTATGGTTTTGAAGCCCTTTTTCATCCCTAGATCATAGAATATTTTCCAAAGTTCATAAATTTGTCTCCAATAATTTATGCTCATACAATCAGGGACATGTTCCCATGTTAATAAGAAGTCATAACTAAAATAAAAAAGAATTTAAGTGAGCTTCCATTGGAAAAATCTTGTGCAAGCCAAGTTAAAAAAAAAAAGGGTATTTTATTTTCAATTAAATTGTTATCCCCCATGCAATTCTTGTCTTCGCACTTTCTATATTATTTATGGTATTGTCCATACAATTTCTCAAAAAGTGAAGATGGATTTATGAGTTTGTGCATTAGTGAAAGTGAAGGTGGATCTATAAGTTTGTGCATTAGCGAATGTGATGATGGATTTATGAGTTTGTGCGTTAGTGAAAGTGATGGTTGAGTATTAGTATTTGCAATAGTTTATGGAAAAGTGTAGAAAAATTATTGGTAGCATACATTTCTTTCAGATACCCATAAACAACCTATTGTTGATTGAGGTTAAAAGAGGGGATTGAGGGATTTAAATATACATGTGGATTCCATAAAGTCCTGGTTAATGTATGATATTTATAAACAATAGATAAAAGAATCTTGACGTTTTTATCTTCTCATTAAAAATATGATCATGTATTGTGATATTAAGTGCAAAGAGATAGTTGTATCATGATTAATAAAAATATCAGTTTTTTTCAATGTTGAAATGTCCTATATCTATCTTGAAATCTAAATAAGGGGGTTTAAGGACAATTTTGCTTTTAGATGTTGGTCATTATATTTTATGTTTATGATGTTTACTATCTAGTTTTGACATAAACACAATTTTAATTTATCATTTAACGTAACAAACAAGAAATACAAGGTAAGTTGATTTTATGCAATCACACACAATTAATGTTATTCAAGAACACAATCAAACACCTGCAATCAATTCTCTGTGAAGAACATTGAATATATTAAATTGTCAATCACATCAACATTCGACAACAATTCCACATCAACCATTGAAAGCAATGGGAGAATCAACCTAATGAAGCATTGTTTACCATTCAAATTTGAATATCATTTGCTACTTGCAATAATTATTTTTGAAAGTGTCAAATCAAAATCAAGTTGAATTGTAATTTTTGCATGGATTCTCGGTTGAGCTCAACACCCAAGAGTCATTCAAATTTTGAGTCAAAAGGTTGAGAAATTGAAACTCAAATCATTGTAATAATCATGGGTTAGCGTACATTTTTAATAATATCCAACACCCTCCACTTAAAAAAAATCAAGTGAATGTGATAGAAAAGAAACAAGTACAACCAACCAAGTTCAAGTGAGAGAGTATAAGTGAGTGTGATAGTGATTGATAAGATCATGGAATTTGTTTCCTTATTGGAAAATTTGCTAGAAACAATAGAGATAAATTAGGTCATCCTAACCAATGAAACAATGGAGATAAATTAGGTCATCCTAACAAATGAAACAATGGAGAATGTTATTACAAGTTTGAGATTCATTCAAACTAAAGTTCATTTGCTACAATATCAATCTCAATTATTGAATGATGAAATCAAGAATCTCAAAAATCAACAATCAATAAAGTATTTTGAACCAGCCCTCATTTAAAACAACCTTCTTTATGATGTTAATGATGATCATGGCAATGCTTTAGTTTAAAATCCCACTCATGAGAAATTGAGTGAAACAAATTTAATTACATATGAAGATGGAGTTTTATATGATAAGAAAATGTTTCCAACGATATTGTAAGGCCTTGGGAAGAAATACAATTCAACCAAAATCAACATGGTTTGGGATATGACAAAGGAAACAACTTTTATACTCCAGATTACTCCAAACCATTTCAATTTGTGAGTGTTTCACATTATTTTCATCACCCTTATGACCGTTAATTATGTAAAACTATCCTTTGTCTTTAGAAGGATCAATGGCCTAAATCCCTAAAGAAGAATGAAGACATTTTTTCCAAGAGAGATGAAATTATACTTTTCCTTTGTCAAAAACCTTAGAAAAAGGAATCGTCACACCTTGCTTAGTGTTAAGGGTGAGAGGATCTAGGATCGTCACAGGTTTCACCACAGTGGCCTGTGACATCGTCGCAGTTTGCTTAGTTTTAAGGGTGCGAGGGTTTTCGTACAAAGGAAAAAGAGCATCTTCTCGATTCTTCTAGAAGAGAAGCTTCGAGGGTGAGTTGGCCTTCGATCGGTTTGGATATGAGTCACATCCCTGATCTATTGGGATCATCCTAACCTCCTCACCCTATTTTTTTTATCCTATAAAAGGAGAGGATTTCTCAAGGGGAAATTTAGTTGTTTTGTAGCTTGGTAAATTAGCTTGGAAAAGTTGGCTATAGCTTGATTTAATAGTAATTGTGAGTAGCTATCAGATCTACATTCACAGAATCCGTGGATCATAAGTGTGTGGGATTCAAGGGACTGTTGGAAGGGACCTTACAACATCAAGGCATCGATTGTATTCTCCTTTTCATATTTTTAATACAGTGATATATTTATTTCCCATAAAATTGGTCTTATTTTATTGTATGACTCCTTGATCACATACATAGATTTTGTTGAGTATACATTGTTGCTTTCACTTCATTGGCTTGTGTCTATTTACAAGTTCATCATCCCATAATCCTTTGAATGGAGTGAGGATGAATGGCATTTAAAAGGTATGTCATTTATCTCTTGCTAGTTAGTATGCTTGATAGTTAAAACTTAGGGAAAGTTTTATATTATGTCTTGGTTTGTTCTAGTTTCGGGGTGAAACTAGGGAGATCTATTTGTCTCCATACTTACTGATTAGTTCGATAACAGTGAGTGAAATATTTCTTGAATAAATTAAGAATATTGATGATAAGTGCCAACATTCTCACAGAGTTGGTCACAAGGAGAATAGGTGTTTTGATCTCCATCTGTATCTTCATTCAAAATACCTATCTTATGAATATCAAAAGAACAAGAAGGTTAAAAAAACAATTCAATATGGATGGATAAATTATTGGAGATGGAATCAAAAAGTGAAAAAGATATATAAGGCTTACCATCTATCTAAGACATAGGTGAAGACACAACTACATGGAGAAATGACAAAACCAAAAAGATTTCAAACAATTATTCCAGATGATTTTGAGCATAATCTGGATCCAATTCTATATGTTCTCTAAAATTAAAACATGAATCAAATAAGATACTTTCCACACCTCAAGGGGGGACCACATTGATAAAGTGATACTCTCCAACACCTTTAGGAGGGAGTACATTGTTAAACTCAAAATGGTTAGTGGTCAACCAAAACCACCACATTATTCTACTTAAAATGGTTAGTGATCAACCAAAACCACCACATTATTCAACTCAAAATGGCTAGTGGTAAGCCAAAACCACCATATTATTCAAATCAAAATGGTTAGTGGTCAACCAAAACCAAAACATATAATTGGATAACAGAAGAATCCAATGCTCAAGCTTAGATCCCTTGAAGAACAAAAGAATCCAAATCACAATCTTGCACCCCTTAAACTATGAATCATTGAAGAAAATAAGAATCCAAATCTCAAGCTTGGATCCCTCAAAACAAAAAGGAATCCAAAGATTAATATTGGATACCTTCTACTATGAATCATTTAAGAACAAAAAAATACAAAGATAAAGCTTGGATCCCTTCAACTATGAATCATTAAAGAACAAAATAATCCGAATCTCAATCTTGGATCCCTTCAACAAACTTATCACCTTGCCACTGATAAGGGGGGATATCAAAAATCTATGATGATAGTCAAACTTCAATATTCGGAGTCCTATCAGTCATAAAAATCAATCAACATTTGGGAATTCTAGCATAGAAACTAGTCACTTGAAATCAATCAACTATTGGGATGTTGATCAAAATAATGGGAATGTTCAAACATGGAATTTGTTCACTTCCATATGAACTATTTAATATCCAAATATTGATGGTTTTTTAGACATGTATTCATCGAAGCTCAGTTCAACGTTTTTAGATTGAAGATAATTCCATTTATTGTTTTGTTACTATTACAATTATTCAGACTTGTGATTGAAGGGGGGGAATGTTAGACTGTATGTCTCTAGAAAATCACAAAGTTTGAGACCACCTACTTATTAGTTTTGAACCTTGTCTATTGATGAAGTGTTTTCATGATTCATTTATGAGTTGTCAATGAGATCTAGATCTAAAATTGGTCCAATCCATGTACTATAAATTCATAGAAACATAGTTACCAACTTAACGAGAACTCTACGAAGTTCTCATTTTTTGTGGAGTCACATTTTTTTACCTCGTTTTGAAAAGTTGTGCTATTGGTAGCACCCCCCATTGTTTTTAGGTTGTTTTTTATATTTTAAATCTTCTTATTCATATTGTATCCACATTATTTTTTTAATGCTTATTTTTTCATCTATTTTCTAATTTTGTTTTTCCAACGATGTTTTTAATCATTTTTCCATCAAGCTTTCAATGTTAAAAATGTTGTATACCATTTACTTTTTTAAAATTAATATTTCTCATATAATTGTGTCTCCTTAATTAATTTATGGTTCCATACTTTTTAAATATAGTGGAAAATATCAGGGTGGCAGGAGCGAGTGGGGTTCTCTCTGGCCCTAGAGGAACTAATGAAATACGATTCTCCTAGGGATTGGGCACTCAAACCAACAACCAAGTGGAGGCTTGTTCTCTCTATATCGGCCTCATTCTGGCATGGTGACAAGAATATACAGAGGTAATTTTCATAGGAGACTCTAGAGTTATCATTTCAAGCCTCCAAACCAAAAAACGCCCTAGATTGCTTTGGCCTCGTTGTTAGAAATAATATGGGGAATTCTTGATAGCTTTCAAACCAATGAGGCCTGGCATATAAGAAGAAAATGCAATATGGAAGTAGAGGCACTTGCAAATCAAGGAGACATAATGTACATTGGGGAAACGAGTTGCAATGAGTAGAAGGGCCAACAAACTATCCCTTGATGAATTTAACATCCCAGAAGTAGTTTGTTCCAACCTTGATTAAGATCCTAAGAGCCAAAGAGTGCATGAGTCTCCCCCAACATGTCCTAAGGTCTGTCTGGCCCCTTGTGCTGAGGGATCTGTCCCCATGTCACTGTGATGGAAATAAGTTTGGTTCTCAGATAGGTATGCCACGTGTGGGTTTTTATCACCTTGGAATACCTCCCTCGCCTTAGATCATTTCCATTTTAAGAGGAAGCATGAGGCAGTTCATAGAATGCTCTCATCCCATTACAATCCACATTTGCATCAATCATATCATCTGAAATTCAAGAGTTGTAGGTACTCCCATCATACACAGATCAAGTCGAAACCATTGAATGTTGTAATGGAAATAGCAGGGAAAATTAAAGTAATGCATCGCAGGCAATGCAAGGATGAAGTGGTATCTTATCGTGCTAGGTATAAATCCTTTTTTATTATCAACCTTATTTCAAATGTCATGGCTCTGGATCATTCATTTAATCCCCATGATCGATTTCACCCTCAAATGAATCCAATCCATAGATTAGGAAAGAGCCAATATCATGCCAAATTATAAATGAATTCAAGGAATCCCGAGATTAATTCCCCTTCTTGGTTTACAAGGTCCGATAAATTTACTTTGTTCATTCCTCTCAAGGACCTATTGGTTGCACTCATTATTTTTCTATTAACCCTTAGAATAGCCTCCCCCTTAGTCTCCTCATATCATCCCCAGCCCATCACATACATTCCTAAAATCAACAAACTCCCTTGGATATTTGGGGATCCACGTTGGTGCATATTCTCCTGGGGAGAACGAAGGATCTTTAGAAGGAAGTAGAATGGAAAATCGGGGGAGCATGGCACTTAGAACCATAATAGAGGAGATTGAATTGGAATCCTGGGATTTGTATCTATATATCTTTGATCTCCAACTACAAATCCAAGGCCTTCAATAACAAATTTGTACCATATTGGAGCTCTTAATCAAGAAAAGACAATCAATTCAACAATTGGAGGATGAGCTCGACGAAATCAGAGCTCAAGTCAATGCCAATCACAACATGGAAAGAGCACAAGTAAATTAGGTTATTCAAGTTTTAGATCTAGCAATAGCAACACTTTTGGAATGTGAGGACCCCTGTTGGATCTTAATGCACCTGTAGAAGAAGCATCAATGGAACCAGGGATGCAACCAACTCCCCCCCTTTGCTTAGTTTATAATGTATTTTTGCATTTTGATTTTAGGCATATACTATAGGATTTATACAATCAGAAAATGGTAGGTAGAAGAGCCTTTAAAGAGGCCTTTTTTGGATAACTTTGTATCTCTGAATTCACTTCTGAAAGTAGAAGTTTTGAACAGACTAGGGCATGCTACTTGTAATTCTCATTGTGTTCTCTACACACAGACTTTTATAATATAATCTTTTTCTGGTTTTTTTCTTTAAAATATAGTCGAAAATATCATTTTTAACAAATGTTTTACCTTTACTTCAATACATAGAAAAAAATTATAGTTAAATAACACTAGTTTTAAATATTTAGAAAAAAAATATAATTTAATTTTTTTAAAAAAATT
>JASDQU010589532.1:2875-22983 GCA_032191745.1 Picea mariana
TGAGCGAGGGATAGGGAGAGTGAAGTCGTATCAAAAGAGAGTAACATAGAGGGATGGAGGGAGAGGGGGGTAGAGCGGGGGGGTGAGTGAGAGAGGAAGATAATTTATTTGTGTTAACAGGAACATGCACACATTCCTGTTGTTAATAACATACACATGTTTTAGGAACACGCACACGTGCTTTAGGAAAGTGTGCGTGTTCCTAAAGTGCATGCATGTTATTTGAATTTTAAATTTTTTCGGGAGGGAATGACAAATATGACATACGTTTTTGCTGAGTTGATTACTTTGGATTTAGGTTTGGTATGACAAACCTAGTGGCTCGTTCTGCAAATACATCAAAACCTCATTTTTTATGAATTCATTTCCATATCTATGTCTTTGAAATTATTTTTATATAGACTACACAATTCAGTTATTGACGAAACTACAGACAAAGATAGAGTTGGTTGTGCAGATTCCAAATATATAATTAAAAAAAAAATTAATAATGTTTATTATTTTTAATCTTTTTTTTCCTTGACATATATCAAAATCCTAGAATAGATACCTCTCTTATTTCTGCTATAACTTTTTTTCGGCTTAACCATTTCTCGAATGACTTATATGCAGGACTAGAGGAGACCGATACCTACGATGTAAATTTTTCGGTTTTGGTCATGTTAAAATCCTCTTATCTTGCACGAACAAAATATGTTGTAATTTCATAGACACGTTAACTTTGATAATTTAAAAAAAATATAAAATTAATATTATAAGTTTCCAAAAAAAACATGATACAAGAAAAATGGGTTCTCTACAAGCATACAAGTTTTTGGAACGAAATTTCATCATTAAGGTACTCAACACCTGCACGAACAAAATCGTATAGCTTATATTTTTTTGTAAAAATAAGATACCACTGTTAAAAAAAATCAAATTTGGTATAGTTATTCATAGTTTCTATGAATAAAAGTTGTATATTCGGAAAGATAATTCAATTTCCTACATTTCATATTATTACACCATATTCAAATTCATTGTAAAAGTACCTTGAATAACCACTCCAAGTTAACATATTGTTGTTTTTTCAGGTTTGCATTGCCACTAACGCGTCATGAGAGACCATCATTAGCTTGCACTCACCCATCATTATTGACAAGCTCTCGAATGAAATGAAAGAGGGTGCCAATATGCTTTCTTTTCTTATGAAACACATGATTCTTTGACAATGTGATGGATAGGTTGTTTTGACAGAAAATATGAGTTGGATCGTTTTCAATATGTGTTAGATCTTTCAAGAGTACTCTTCTTTTCCATAATACTTGGAAAGATGTTGAGGTTGCAGCTACATACTCTGTCTCTACTAAATATATTGTATCTCTGGGCTATTTATTGGATGCCCATGAAATTAGATTTGTTCCCAAATGAAAATGATAACCATATGTACTTTTCTTGTAATCTATGTTGCCTGCAAAATCACTATCTTTGTACCCTGTAATTGAATAATATTCAAAAGTTGTGTACCACAAGCCATAATTGATTGTCCCTGCAACATACCTTAGGATTTTTTTCAACTTTCCAGTGAGAATCCTTGAGGGATTCCATAAACCTAGAAAACAAACTTGATGCATACATTATGTTAGGTCTGGTTGCAATAAGGTACATGAGACTGCCTACCAACCTCTTGTATAATGCAGAATAAACTATTGAGATTTCTTCTTGTTTTCTCATTTTTGTTCCTAATTCAATGGGAGTTTCTGTTGGCTTGCATTTATCCATTCTAAACATTTTGAAAATGTTTGTAGAATACTTTTGTTCGCAGAGAAAAATACCATGGACAGACTGATCAACTTCCATTTCCAAAAAATATTTCATGAGACTAAGATCAATCATATCAAATTCTTTTTTCATGGTAGCTTTAAATTATTCTAACATAAGATTGTCTGTGTAGATCATATCATCAACATAAAGACAAACACTACGAATTTTACATTCTTGATTTTTTGTATAAAGGGTGGGTTCATTACGACTCCTGCTAAATCCACTATTGATCAAGTAAGAGTCAATTCAAATGTACCAAGATCTTGAAGATTGCTTCAATCCTTACAAGTATTTCTTCAACTTATGTGCTTTATCATGTTGTCCGTTGACTTCAAAACCAGGTGGTTGATCTACATACACTTCTTCCTACAACATGTCGTTCAAAAAGGTTGACTTTACATCTAACTGGTGGAATTTCCATTTGTTTTGAGATGCAGTGGCTAAAATAGTTCTTACTGTATCTAACCTTGCTATTGGAATAGAGGTTTCACCATAGTCTATGCCAAGTTATTGAGAGAAACCTTTGGCAACTAGCCTTGTCTTATGCTTCTCTATTTTTTCTTTTTCATTAAGTTTTGTTTTGTACACCCACTTGACACCTATGCTGGATTTGTTTATTAGAAATTCAACAAGATCCCAAGCCGTGTTCCTTTATATGGCTTCAATTTCCTCTTTCATGGCTTCTACCCAATGTTAATCTTTTACTACTTCTTCAAAGGAAGTTGGCTGGCAGGATAGTAAGGAGAAAAGACTTTGTTGCTCAATGTCATTGTTCTGCTCATAAATTTCTCTTATTTTTCTTGTTCTCTAATTTTCTACAGAAGAGGATGATTCATTGCTAGAAGAAGAACCATTTCCCGAGTGTTCTTGTTTTCTTTGTACTTGTAATATTGGCATACTTGGTGGATGTGCTTGATGTTYTGAATTTTCAATTTTCTCATCAATTTGCAGCATTGGATTTGTTCACTCCATGATTTATTCTCAAATAATTTGACATCATTTCTCACTATAAATTTCTCGGTGTTTGGATTATATAATATGTAGGMTTTTGATTGTTCATTGTATCCTATGAAGATGCATTTTTCACTCATGTTGTCGACTTGTTCAGGATGTAAACTAAATAGAAAACAAATTTAKCCCAATWGTTATTGACAAATTCCTTGCTTTGAGCATACTTCTAGCCATGTTCATGGTGSTCTGATTTTTCMTTTTAGCCACTCCATTCTGTTGTGGAGTATATCTAGTTGTAGTTTTCATTATAGTGTCTTGTTGTCTACAAAAATATGCAAAATACTTTGAGTTATATTCTCCTCCTCCATCAAACCTGAGCACTTTCACAAATTATCCACTCTATTTTTGTTCTTTAGCTTTGAATTGTTTGAACTTTGAAAAGGTTTTAGACTTATTTTTAATAAAATAAATCCAAATTTTCTTGCTGAAATCTTCTTCAATAAAGGTCAAAAAATAAAAACTTCCACCAATGGATTGGGTTTGCATTGGTCCACATAGATCTATGTGAACTAATTCTAAATGTTTGTTTTCTCTATGAGAGGATATGGGAGGATGTTGAAAATATGTCTCACTTATGTTTTCCAAGTATACAAATTTTACAAGGATTATCTTGTTCATTCAAAACAAAGAGACCTTTGACCATTGAATGTTTTTGAAGAAGACTCGGGCTCCTAAAAGGAAAATAACCTAAGCTAGCATGCCATAATATATTTTCATCTGAACTTGAGATATTTTGGGCATAAGACTGGGACAAATTGACACTTCTTAAATATAATGGAAACATCATCTTTTTGGTCATTTGTAGTTTTTCAATGAGTTTCATACCAGGTGGTTTATCCAGAATTAAACATGTTGAGGCTTTGAACATAACATCATAGCCATGCTCCGTTGATTTTCTTACACTTATCATATTGTGTTTAAGGTTTGGAACATAATAGGCATCATGTATGTCTTTCTTTTGATCTTGTTTGGTTAGAACATACACAAGACCTTTTCCTAGAGCTTTGACTTGAGAATCATCACCCATAGTAATTTCAAATTTGATAGAAGTATCAATGCTAGAAATGGACATTCTTTGGTACCTGTCATATGGTTATTGCAGCCACTGTCCAACAACCAAAGGTCCTTGGAGTGACCTTCTTCAGAGGTATGATAGGAAAKGAACATTGCTTCADAGGTTTCTCCTTGATYGTTGGAGACATTTGCTTTTGTTTTSTTTTRTTTTGATCYGATTGTTTCTTTYTGCATTCACTYTCATAATGACCATACTTTCTGCAATAGTAGCATTTTATTTTGGATTCGTCTGTCCATTTTTTGCCTCTCCCTCTTTGATTCTGTGAGTCTTTAGAATGTTGTGACGAGTGTTATTTTTTGTCTTTCTCTTCTACATTATGATTACCTCTCCCTATTTTACTTTTCCCTTTGTTTTCGTTTCCTCTACCTCTGCAAATATTTTTGAGTCTTTAAAGCATGTTGCAAACACCCTTCTTCTAAATTGAGTCTAGTTTCATGTGACATAAGTGATCCCATCATTTCTTCTACTGAGAAACTACATAAATATTTGGATTCTAAAATGGATTCAAATTTCTTGGGCAAACTTCTGAGGAGTTTTTCAACAATCCTCTAAATCTTCAATTTGTTCACTAGTGATCTAGATTTGATTTACAATGCTCATCACTCTGGTCATGAATTGGTAAGCGTTCTCTGTCTCAATCATCTTCAGGGTTTCAAATTGAGTTCTTAATGTTTAAAGTTTTACTATCTTCACCCCCTCATAAGTTGATTTGAGAATATCCCAAGCTTGTTTTGGAGTGGAAGAACTAGTTATGTTTTAAAAAATAAAGTCATCTACAAAATTATGAATCCATTACTTGGCTTTTTTTTTTCTTTCTTTCACTGCAAAGAATTTTTTTTGTGGATTTGTCATGACATCTAGGTCTATTAGGGCTGGCTTTGTGAAGTCAAGGACCATAACTCATAGTTATTTCCAACTAAAATTGATCCTTGTGTTGGTCCTAAATCGCTGAAGGAAGCAATTAAAAAAAATCACAAAACTATGAATTAAAAAAACACCTTTTTCATATGTGCTATGGGACTCTAGTAGCACGTGCTTAGCTTCTGCCCTCTGTGGGATTTGAACCATAGACCAACCTTCGGGAGAGGCTTCCATGCTTTCCCTTTTTAGGGAATCGTTATAAGACTAGGGTTGTCTCAAGCAGAATCACCAGAATTGACTCTTGTAGAACTGCATCGAGCTCTCTCTTTTAAACCAAAAAAAAAGCAACCGAGCCTATTTTCTATCACTAACATGCCTTTTCTTCTTTAAAAAAAAGATGTTGAATTCCTTTGATCTCTGTCATTGATCTCGGTTGACGAACAATCGATATCTATTTGATATCTTTCCTCCTTTGGCCAACCAGGTAACTGGGTCACCGGAGTAGTTTTTTCCACCGGATTCTCAACAATACACTTTGTTTGTGATTGTGTCGATTCGGTTCACTAGCCCACTCGAAATACTAGAGGATTTGGCTAATGATCTTGTTAAATAGAACGTCTCTGTTTATGTTTTGCGTCGTTCCGGTTAACTGGCCACCGGTCCCACCAGGCCACCGGGGAAAAAGTCTTTGCTTTGCTGCTCTAAACGAGCACCGGGCCACCGGGCAATCAACACTTTTCTCTTATGCTTTGCTAATCGAGCACGAGTCCCGCTGCACCATCATGCCACCGAGCGATCGGGCCACTGGGCACCCACAATTTCAACTATGCACTTTTAACAATATTCTTTGATCCGATTGTCCACCGAGATGCTCATCCAACCGGCCACTGGGGTAACCGAACCATCGGAACACCGAATGATCGAGCCACCGGGGTTTCTTAATCATGTTGCCCAATCGATCATGGGTCTGGTTCCTTTGATCTGAGTCGTTCATCACTTTGATCAAATATCACGATTTAATACACCGACACACTGAATACACACTGGTACTAGGTCACCGGTGTATTGGACGTTCCATAGGACATTTTTTTCCTTTTAAGTTGTATTTGACATTTGGATACGAAATCTGCAAGTTAACATTTACAGGTATGTAAAATACCAATCCGTCAAATCTAAGTTTTACTGGGCAAGGTATCCTTTATAATTTCTGGTAGGTACTTAGCTTACTTAAGGTACTTTAGCTACAAACTCGACATATGTTAGTTCTAAGAGTAAATGAAACAGTAAATGAAATTCTATGTTGTCCTACTCCTATTCCGCTTACACTTCAATGATTTACTCAAAGTTTAGATGTTGAATTTAAATTCACCCACTAAAAATGGCTTGCAATTTGCAACTAATTTGGTAGAAATGCTTTAGCTATGTTTCTATTTCCCCACCAAAACAGATAGTATTTTTTCTTTTGAAGTTCCAAAAGCAAGATCTATCTTTTGAAGTTATAGAAGAAAGATCTATATAAGAGGAAAAAAAAATAGGGCGAACCGTTCACAAGAGACAACCAAATAAATAGGGCGAACCGTTCACAAGAGACAACCAAATAAAGCACACAATTAATGAATTACCAATTTCAGGGTGAACAGTTCGAAAAATCCATTCCCAATGCTTTTTTATAGAAGCAAAATTCCATTTGCAAAGGCTTATGACTACAATCGATCCAACCACGGTGGCTACTATGCCCAGAGTTATCCAAAGCACGTTAGATCTTTTACCTCCTGCAAATTTGGACAATAATTATCAGTTAATTGGCTATGTTTTATTGGACTAAAATGAAATCTTTCCAAGACCATTGGATTCCTTATCTTCGTAAACTATGTGAAAACAAAATACTGGACGATCCTGGAGGGGGCGACAACAACGGTGAAAGAATGCTCCCATTTTTCCCTACCAAAATGAAATCATTACATATACGGTAAAGTGTGGTAAACTATGTGAAAGAAAATACCAGAGGATGGTGGTGGTGGTGCCGGTGCCGACGCCGGTGAGAGGATGGAAACATCGAAAAAAGGAAAAGTGTCGAAACATAATTGACAATTTGAAGATAAGAACCGGGACAAGCCAGATTACACCCAGTCCCAGTCACAAGTAACCGGGACAAGCCATGCTGTAGATCTTATACGAAGGTGAGCCAATATAGTCCATTGAATCTGCAACAAAGAGTTTGGGACTCTCCACAGCTTTATTGGAAATATTTGAGAGCCAGCATTATCTGTGTTTCCTTGGTTGCAGATATAAGTATTCAGGCTACTGTAACTATTATCGTCGTAAAAATTGTAACTATCGTAACGTAAGAAGCAACCATTTAGTTCAATTAATCCAGATGTGTTGTAGCAATCCTGAACAAGCTTTGCTTTCATCATTGCTGCACAATCTTTGCAGTCGAAAGAACCTAAATATCCCCTACACTGGACAAGCCCATAAACCATACTATTGATGTTTTGTCTGTCATCAACACTAGACGTATAAAATCTGCTTGAAGAAACGTTCCCCACCAATGAATCCAAAACGTGGTTCAGATTATGCTGGAAGGTGGAACCGTTACTAAATATAATATTCTCACAACGACGCCACATCTCAACATTATAATCCTCATGTAGAGGAGCTACTGAGAAGTGCAGAAGCTTCATTACACTAACAATCAGTAACAAGTTGTTGATTAATTGTTTGATCTTCATCGCCATCAAATTCATGAATGGCGTGCAAAGTTCGCGTTTGTCTTTTTAATTTGATGAGATGAGGTGTTCCTATAATGCATGAATGTCGTTGCACAGTTTCTTATCATCTCGTATCTTTATATCCAATGGGTATGGACCAAAGTTATCCAATGGGGATTGCAGATTTCTTATCCAATGGGTATGGACCAAACTTATCCAATGGGGATTGCAGATTTCTTATCCAATGGGTATGGACCAAACTTATCCAATGGGGATTGCAGATTTCATATCCAATGGGTATGGACCAAAGTTAAAAGTTGAACATAATGGACATCGAAGATTTCATATCCAATGGGCATGGACCAAAGTGTGAATGCACAATAGAGATAAGCTCAGGCCCTTGGAGACCAGCTCTGACCTAGCGCCAAGTCGTCGCAACTTTCTGGGATTTCGCGTGGAATTGCTTCGGGGAGGAACGTTGAAAAATCATTTAGACACGTGAACAACTTGCCTTTTATGGTAGAATTATTTTTTTAGTTGCCGGGACTTTCTATCACATGTTTTTGAATGTAAAAATGGATTTTGTAAAAATGGATTTAGCATGTTGTAAGTAGGGTGAAAATTTCAGTGTGAGTGAAAGATGATGAAAAATACAAGGGCTAAAACCCTTATTTATACAATATCGATGACCAGAATTAGGTCAAAAAGGCTGACATGGCCAGTTACATGTAATATCCAGTTTTTACATTAAATGACATAATAAAACCACAAATAAAGCTAAAAAGGTGACATCATGCCATTTTAGGGTGATGTTAGGCCTTTTTAAGGAAACACTGGCCTCCAAGAGAAAAAGATTAGGCCTCCTTGGGCGTCTGGATCAAACCACATGTGCCACTTGGCACACAACTGCCTCCAAGGTGTCCAAAATGCTGAGTGGTGTCATGGGCCTTCCAAGGCCTACATCATCGTGAGAAGGGAAATAACCCCTGGGTCCAGGCCTGTCGGGTTGTCTCTGGAGGAACGTCTTCCTCTCTCTCCAGTGAAAACCTATGATCTGTATCTTCCCCTAGTTAGAGTCTCAACATCCATCTGGTGGGCTTTTAGCCCTATGGAGGTCCGAACTAATCATCTTCCCATGTGTACCTATCCATCGGGTGTGGCCCTGCAACAACAACAAGTATGCCCTCCATGGGCTCATAAGTCACATGGATCATAACAATGCCAATCACATCTAATAATCAAGTTATTTAAACATGTGCATGAAACTCCCTTTCCTAGACAAGTGCTCAAAGACGTTATGTTATTCTACAAGCCAAGTTTGGAGGGGATGCTAAGATGTCCTATTGGGGTAGTTCTCATTGAATGTGGGATGTTTCTGGATGAGGAAAAATCTAGGCCATGTAAGTGGGTGAGGTGGTAAGGGATGTCTGAGAAATGGGTGTAGTGATGACATGGAAATGTATGTCTTACCTGTGGGTACCTCTGAAGAGGGTGAGCTGCACCTTGTCATGGATGAAAATGTTTCCAAGCCCATTCATGAATTTTATCTTTTTATCTTATTTCTTTTTCTTTCAAGAGAATAGGTAGGGGACATTGCCCTCGCATGGTGACCAGTGGTGATAATGTTACCCATAATCATTTCAAGGAAATGCGAAGGTTGGCTCATGATGAGACCCCCTCACTGGTTGAGTTGCGCACACTGCAATTGGATACTCTTGAATAGTATGGTGAACTACCAGGATGGTATATACGATGGGCTAGGGTGTGTCTCTCAACACCGAAACCGATCAATGGTGGTGGTTTCGTCTAGAAATCCACAAAACAGTAAAGTCGATTCTCTTCCTCCTCTGGAAACTCTCAACATCAAATCATAACAATGCATAATGAGGAATTAGCTCAATTTCCTCCCTTTATACCATTCCCAATCTCATTCACCATTGACCTCACTTAAGCTATGCGCTTTTCCTCCTAAGGTGAATAATTAATTAATTAAGTCCCCCTTTAGCACCTTTTCATTCTAATTCTTCATTTACTTAGGATTAAGTGACTTTCCCTAAGTTTTTTGGCTTAATGCATCGTTTAGCCATCAATACACCCTTATTTCTCCATTTTGCTCCCTGTTTGTGCATGATTATAGTCTACGGGAACACATAGAATACTAAGTCACTCCCTGCTAGCCTACTCTTGGGAACAGGACATCACAATCCTCCCTTCCCGAGAATTCTTGTCCTCGAGCAACATCAATCATGGGTGATGCAAAATATGCTCTCTCTCCCATGTGGCATCCTCCACTAGAAAACCCCTCCATCTAACCATGCACTCCCTGATGACCTTGCTCCTTAACCTATGCTCTCTCTGCTCTAATACCTCCTCCGACACTAGCTCCAACTAGCCCTCCTCATCCTATAAATGTGTTGAACCTACACATAATAGATCTAGCTAGAAAATACCACACACATTTGCAGAGAGAAATTGAGAAAGAAGAATCAAGAGAGAAATAATGGAAGAATTCTCATTAACTGTATTCCACACTCAAAGACTGAATAATTTACAATAGATATAGGATACATGAGTAACTAATGAGCCATAGTGGCGGTCTAGATTGATTTGGACACACACCAACAGTTACAAGGGTAAACTGCCACCTAGTCTAGTCTCTTAGGCAGTTACGGGAGTGAATTGCCACCTAGCTGAGTTAACTAGTCAACTAGTGTTCAATTAACTGATTGAACAAAGAGTAGTGAGTTAGTGATGATCCCAATGTTGCATGGTTACAAAACCAATGCAACATCTAAACTCAACTCAACTAGTCAAACTAAAGTGTCAACTGAAAGAGAATATTCTCTAGGTGGAATATTCTCCCCTAAAATATAAGAGACTAGATAATGACTAATTATGACTAATAAACAAGGAAAAACCTTAGGAAAAATAAACCCTATGTGTGTGTGAAGTAACTCCAACACCCCCCTTGAACATCACTATGGTGAAAATAAAGAATGGGTCCCGATAACGAGGACATGTTAGGTACCCAAATATAAAATATACATTGAACTAAATGAGGAAAGAGGGAAAACCTCATGGGAACAAAACCCCCCCTCAAATTACAATGCATAAAATAAAAAATGAGAAGGAACAAAAAATAGTTGCTAAGCAACCATGTCCTTCACTCCAAGAAGACCTCGCAATTGTGCAAGTTTGTGCTCTTTGAAGATTTTGTTGAAGATATAGATGTCTGCACGGATCTGATGAAGTATATGCATCATTGATATTTCCACACATATCCACTTTATCTTCTTGTAATGAATAATATTCAAATAAATTTTGGATGAAATTTTGAAAACCGTGCGACCGTTTCCAGAAAAATGCTGAAATTTTGTTGACTTTAAAACGATCATAACTTCACTTTCCGGACTCCGTTTTGGATGATTTGTTTTTTGAAATTGGATATTTTCCAGAGAGGAATTCAAATATCCAATTTTTTTCTGCAATTGTTTCTCATAAAATATCAGAATGGAATCTAATGTGCGCGGCTACCTTTTTGACTCCTGAGATGCATGCAAAAGTGTCTGCATTTGATTCTTGAGATGCATGCCATATATCTTCCACATGAATTTTAGAAAACAAATCTTAAATGGAGTAGACATCATCTTCAATTAATGGAATACAAATTTCTGCAAATACTTTTGTAGAAGACTCTTCATAATAAGAGGCTTGATCTTCTAATGGCTTCTCTTCTGGCTCTATCTGTTCAACCTCTTGCATGAAATATTCACAATATTATTTATTCCCAAATAAAACCTCCAATCTGGTCCATAATTCATTTGGAGTTAAGTCTTGTGATTCTTCATATACTTGATGGAAAAGTTTGGGAGAAACAGACATGCTGATACTTCCTATGGCCATATCTTGTCTATTGAGAAAGTCATTTTTCTCATCGACAGAATCATGCTCTACTTCCATTGCCATGGTTATTTGGTATAAGCCTCTGCATTTGAGTAGAAGCATAATTTTTGGCTTCCATTCCAAATATTTATGAGGTGTGAGAAGTATTTCCGGCGAATAATCCATATTTTTTTTGTCTTCAATCTTTTGTACCTGCAAAACAAAATTGGTGTATCTTTTGCTCTGAAGTCTGTTGGTTCCGATACCATGTAAATGTGTTGAAATTTCACAGAATAGATCTAGCTAGAAAATACCACACACATTTGAAGAGAGAAATTGAGAAAGAAGAATCAAGAAAGAAATAATGGAATAATTCTCATTAACCGTATTCCACACTCAAAGATTGAATAACTTACAATAGATATGGGATACATGAGTAACTAATGAGCCGTAGTGGTGGTATAGATTGATCTGGACACACACCGGTGCTGGTCTACATATATATTCTGTTGGTTCTGAGTCGTCTGCAAGTTCTCCCTCACTAACCGTAGAATCCTCTGACTCTTCTCCACCCAGACTTTGGCCCCCGGGACCCTGCTGTCCCCAAACATAGTCTCCACAAAGGAGGGTGCATCGTATCTATATAATGCCTTGAATGGTGACATCCTGATGGAAATATAATAAGTTGTGTTGTAACAATACTCACCCATGTGCAACCATCTCACCCATGTGGGTTGTTCCCCCCCCACATAGTTCCTCAGATACTCCTCCACCCATTTGTTCACAATCTATGTCTGTCTTTCTATCTGCGGGTGGTAGATGGTACTCATAGATAGCTATGTGCATGTCAACCTAAACAACTCCTGCCAAAACGCGTTGATGAAGCACCCATCTCTATCACTGACTATCTTCTTGGGTAAACCATGCAACCAAAATACCTCCTTGAAAAAAAACTATGCTACCTGTTAGCACTCCGTAAATCTATTTCACTGATAAATAGACGATGAAGGTAACTTTTCAACCAAATTTGAGACTCGAAACTAGCCTTTCGGATCTACAGAGGGCTCTCTCAGAAATGGCGTGGTGTCCGCGTAGAATATGGCTTTGCAAACAATGGCTAGATTTAACAACGATGATAAAATGTTTCTGGTTATATTGGCACAGAAAAGTAAAACTCGGGCTATGGAGTCGGTCTGAGGAAGAGACAGAGCAAATGACTCAGTGACTGGATTCGAGAGGAAAGGCTAGGTGAGCAACAAACATCAGTGTAAATTGTAAAGTGTGGCTAGAGAAAAAACATAGGGAACAACTCAAGAGCGCTGTTGTGGATAAATTCAAAGTTAGCTTGAGAGGAAAACATTTTGTCTAAGTGGCGTGAACAAGGGGCGTAGTACAATGAATCCACAGGTTCGAAAATTCATTCTGAAATAGATGATATGAGATATGAAATAAGAGATGACAGGAAACACATATGTAGATAAAGAAGCACAATACATCCAACTATCACAACTAGAATCTTTTCATCAAATCATAGGACCTTTGCATTAAATTTTAGTCAAAACTCAAACTACATACAATAGCATTTGTTTCTCAAAATTGCCAACGAAAACTTTTTACATGAAAATGATCCCCATATATAGAAAAATAATGTCACCCTTGGCTATCAGGGTCGAGCTACTCTCTCCTGGAATCATCGATCCGGTTTCTTTGAAAGAGAGCAATAACTTCAACGGATTTACTAAAAATAGAAAACCCGACTTTTCCAAATCATAATTGTAACCGAGATATTATTTACAATCATTGATCATGATTAACATTCGACCCTATGGTTGTGATAATTCATCATTTTCACTGCTAGACACTCTGTCATCCATGCACAACAAGTCTTCTACGTAACAATAACCTACAACAAAAAATGCAGTGGAATGTGCAACAAACTGGGAAAATAGGCATTCAATATGACATCGTATCTCACTGATAAAAAACTATTTTTAGAAACTGATAGAATTTTTTTTATTTAATATCATTATAAATAAAAACCTGTCTCGGTTTCTTTAAATTCATCTCCAGCTGGTCGGAATACATGTCTCAAAAACATGTCTCAGACAGAAAATCATAAAATCTGAAAAATAGGGCTCAAAGATTCCTTTGAATATCCCAATCCGTGACAAATTTTGCAAATGTGAGAGAGGTTTTTATTATTTTTTTTTCCTTGACAAAAAAATCTTGGGGATTTTCAAAATGCCTCTCCAGTTGGTGATAAATCGATCTTGAAGTTGACCACTAAACCAAAAATTTGCGTAGTGCGACCTGTAGCCTGTGCGTAGGAAAATCCACTGCGCGACAACATCCTATGCACAACAACCCACTTTGCGACAAAATCCATTGCACGACAACCTTCTTTGCACGACAACATCCTTTGCGCGACAACATCCTATGTGCGATGACATTCTCTGCGCGACAACATCCTCTACGCATTGCACAGTGAATATTGCAATTCACAATGAATTTTGCAGCGCGCAGTTGCAAATTGAAATGGGAATAAATAAATGATAAGATTCCTTTTGAAACTGGCCATTGGAGATGTTAGATGATGCTAGGCATAAAAACAACATGGGTGCTGACAGGCATGAATTTGAAAATTGTTGACAAACCTCTAACCTTAGCCATGAAAATCATGGTGCTAATAGTTGGCTCCAACAGGGATGCTATCCTCCCTATGAGGTATCAAATAACAGTAGACCAGATGCCAATCCATTGGGATTCTCACAAACTCAACTTTCCAACTGTAACTTGTAACTTGCATCCCCTGAAAACCCAAAACTGTATATGCTCCAAACTGAAATGTGAAACTAAGCTGAAAATGAAAACTGTAGATTGCTAAAAGAAATGCTCATAGTATTGAGCTTATTCACACTCCTACCTACCTGTTACACATTATTTTGGTCACCTTGATGATGATTACATAAACATGTGTTCAGGTTCCCAATATGATCTTTTTCCTAAGAAAAGTAACCTCTTTCCACCCTTACAAGATGCGATTTTGGAAGGTCGCCGCAGGCTGCTCCCTTTACACAGTGCGGAAATCCCTGATTTTCGCAGGCTGCACTATAGCCATCTTGTGGGATGTTTGCAGGCTACTATATAGGTAGGTCGCGATGACACTTTAAAACTAAAAGAGGAAAGAAGTTCTAGCAGCTTCTAGAAGTGGAATCTTCTGAAAATATGAGGTGGCATCCGTATGGTTAGGATCCTACTGACTTCTCTGATTTGATGGGATTATCCTCATCTCTTTAATCACTTCAGCTTCTCCTATATAATGATAGGCTTCTCATGGAAAAGGTTAGAGGTACAAGCATAAAGAAGCATAGAAAATTGATGAAAGAATAGGTTGAAGACTGTGTGAAGAATCCTATTTTAAGTGATGCTTGAGGTCTCCATTCGTCCATCAAGGTTTTGTGAAATATCTTCATGCAAATGTCAGAGAAAATGTATGTGTGTGTTAGAACAAAGGGCCACTGAAAGGGAAATTGCGACATCAAGGCGATTCGGTTGTATTTTCTACCTTTCATTAATATAATACGGTGGCACGTCTCTTTCCCATAAAATGATTGATATTTTATTACATGACTCCTTGATCACATGTTTAGGTTGTCATTGAATTTCACTATTGTTGCTTCCACATTGGTGGATTTGTGTCATTGCAAATCTGATCTCACAGGAACATTGGAGTAAGCCAGGATCAACAAAGACATAAGGAAGCGATCCATAAGGTATGTTATCTATTCCTTCTTTGGTAGTTAAATTCAATGATTGTAACCTAGGGAAAGAATCTTGTTCCGTCTTGTTTTGTTCTAGATCCAAGTGGATCTAGGGGGATTAGTTCATGTCTGCATCTACCGATTTACCCGTTAACAAAATTGGTGACTCCACTGGGGAAAATACAACTTGATTGTGGTTTTTTGTTGGCCATTTTCTCATAGCCTATCTTTTACATTCTGTTTCAGTCTCTGAGTCTGCAGGAGATCCAATTAGACTCACTAGATTTAAAATTTTCCTGAGACCCTTTGTCCTTTTTGAAAAATTTTCTATTTTGTGAAAGACTTCTACACTACACCTTATAGGTGGATCATGGAAACCTTCTATTTCCACACCCTAGTGGTTTGTTTCAGTGCAGGATTTCCGCGACCTGCATGATTATTGGCGTGCAGAAACCACTCATTTCCGCACTCTTTTATACTGCCTGCTCGCGGCGGCGTTTGAAAAAAATTTTGATTGGGCCTTGACCTCTACTATTGCCCAATTTTTGATTCAGTCAGCTGGAAAAGGGTTTTTAATACTAGTCTTTGACTGCTTCTGATTGTTTCAACTTGATCTTGATTGATTTTAGAGATCGAACGCCTCTCTTTTGATCTCTTTTCGATTTTTGTTTTTGATTTTTATCGACAAGGATATTGTCACATACCCACTACGCAAATCAAACTTTTTTGTTGATTTCTCAACAATCAGAATTCCCGAAGTCCTACGGGGCTTAGAGAGGGGAAAGTTTCTCTCTTGGGGTCTTGTCCACGTGACCCTATACGGTGTCCACATGCTTAATCCAACCAAGAGCTTATCGGCTTTTCGCGATTTGGGGAATCGTGAAACACGACCTCTACCTTTCCCCATTCAAATCCCCGAAACTTTTGAGGTCTCCAAAGTTTCCCTCCAAAGGGAGATTGACGACCATAAGCCTCCCTTGATGCAACGGCATGGATCCTTTCAGGGTTTCGGTACTCGGGAGTTCGAAGTGCAACGACTCCAAGACTCTTCATCATTCAAATCTCTCTATTTCTATATGGGAAGTGATGCAGTTGCGCTCCCAAGCACACTTGCTCACAGGATTGTTCAATCAGTTCATGAGCCGAAGCGGCTCATTGGATTCCTTGGTTGAATCTCTGTCAAAACCCGATCCATAGGTCCTTATTTCCCTATCACGGCCTTTGCATATGACCGCTAGTCTTTCCATAACGAAAAATGCATATACCTTCGGGTTTCGGGGTTTCATGATCCCCGATGTCAAGAGTTCCCTGCTCTCTTGGATCCCCGATCTCCGATGAGCCAATTCACCGATATGGTCTCTTACGCGTTATCCCTCTTGGCTAAACTACTGGCCCAAGTGACCACTATCTCATAAGATCGCAGCCTTATCTCCTGTCGGGTTTTCGGACTTTTCAATGTCGAAATGTACTCGTCCTCAGGGTTCGCGATCCGCCGAATCCCGATATGCTGATATAACGACAACTGGCCCTTCAAAGAACTCTTTTCACTTTTTCGGGATTCCGGACTTCGCAATTTTGGAGTGTATGGACTTATTTCCCACGGGATTCTCGATTTCCCGATGGATAACTTTCCTTGAATGCTCTGATTGCTGCCACGCGTCCTCCTAAGATGGACAGTCCTGATCGCTTCTCGCAATTTCAGAGTTTCCGCTGCTGAAATATTCTGGCCTCTTGTCCCTTCGCTCTCCGAAATGCTGACGGGCTCTCGATCTTGCCCACGTGTCCTCCTATGATGGACGGCTCGTATTGATTCTGGGATTTTCACTATGAGAATTCCCGACCTCATGTCATCGTGACTCTCGATTTCACGAATGTCGATATCCCGATGGATAGATTTCCTTTCGTTGGGACTTTCAACCTCCTTTTCACGAGGGCTTAACCCTCATGTATCTCTTAACAAATCAACGGTCCAGATGTTCTCATGGACCTTGGGGGTCTACGATCCCGATTTCCTCGCTATTCACAAAGATTTCAGAAAAAGGGGTAAGGTATGTAATGCCCTTGTTTCCTTTCGTCAATCTAATGGTCGTGGATGACCATGTATCTTCCGACGGAATCTTGTTCATCGATCGATACTTATCCCTATGCTGCTACTTCGAGATTTTAAGGAGGGTCATTCCTCCTCGTACAGGGTTGTTAAGACTTGCACATTCAAGTCCCTTTTTCTAGGTTCTTGGTAAACCTTTTCAAGGAGGGAATCTCTGTAAAGAGATCTATTCCGGGGCATTCCTGGGGACAGAGAAGGGGGAAACAAATTCCCAAGAATGGACTAGAAGTCTGACTTGGTTCAACTCATGCATAATTAAATTCATTTATCAACATAAGCCATGTGTGGTTTTTCTGTTATAAGAATATATCTATCCTTTCTTATCAAAACACTGCACATACATTCTTATATTGTAATCATTCACAATTTCATAGTTTATGAGCATATATGTCAGTATATGAATTTCAAGATGCAATATGTAAAACACTTATCAGAAATACCACCAGAAGTGAGTGCAACTGCTGAGAGGGGTGCTCGTTTCCACCCAACCATAGGCTTAGCGACTCCCAGTGGATTTACCACTAGCCACCCTCGAGCTGAGACCACGATGCTATGAGACTGCGTCTCTGTTTTCCAGTGACCAGGAGCGAAGGTTGCAATCCTCCCTCTCTGCTATCACTCACTCTGCGTAATGCCAGAGTTTTTCCTCTCGTGTTTGCCCCTGCAATCACTTCTACCCCACGCCTTATCCTCTTGCGAGGTTGCGTGTGGCGCGATTACCCTCGCGCTGGTTAGTCACGATGGCTCTACGGATAGGCGGTTCACCTCCCCATCCCTCATCAAGCCATCTACCTACCATCCTGCGAGTCATTTAATTCAGGGCCAGCGAGGCGCTTTTGGTTCTCCGGGCCAGTGGAGTCCAAATACGGTATTAGTTCTCGGTGGAAGTTAACGCCACCTTTCTAGGTGCCTTCCATTGCCATCGTGGTCTCTTTTTTCTGCACATCCCCTCTCAGTCGTCCTGCAATAAAATTCAAAATGTTATTCACATTCATTGGCCTTTTCCTCAAGGTCCATTTACATCACATATTCACATTTATGAGTTTCCCATAGTTCTTGGCTAGTCCCTTTATTCTTACAAACTGGGGGAAACAGGGTGTTACAATTCCCTCCCCTTTAAAAAGGAACATCGTCCTTGATGTTCTTATCTACTAACATGAATTGCATGTACAGAAGTAAAAAAAATCGGATATGCCTGCCTCATGGCATCCTCCATTTCCCATGTAGCCTCATCTGGGCCAAAATGTTTCCACTGCACCTTGACCTGTGAAATGGTTCTGTTCTAGAGCGAGGTTTCCTTTTTGCCCAGTATGCATTGGGGTTCTGGTAGAAATTCTCCCTCCGGTTCCACCTGGATCACAGACCAATCAATTATATGATTAGCATCATGTACATATTTCTTCAATAATGAAGTATGGAAAACATTATGTGCTTTTACTGTGGGAGGAAGTGCTAGCCGATAGGCTACAGGTCCCACTCTATCTAGAACCTCAAAGGGTCCACAATACCAGGGTGCCAACTTGGCACAAGCTCCCATTTTCAGGGAACTTCTTCTGGGCTTAATTATGAGATATACATGGTCTCCCATTTTGAACTCTCTTGGAGTTCTCTTTTGATCAACATAACTTTTCTGTCGGTTCTGAGCGACCTTCATATTTTGTTTTATCTGAGTCACTTGATGTTCCATTTCTCTCAGCATGTTGGGTCCAAAAGAAATCCTATTTACAGGATTACTTCAGCTGATTGGAGTATTACACGGCCTACCATAGAGGACCTCGAAGGGACTCATCTTTAAGGATGCTTTGTAGCCGTTGTTGTAGGCGAATTCTACCAATGGCAGGTAGTCTTCCCATTTCCTGGGTTGATGCATTACATGCATCCTTAACATATCTTCTAATATTTGATTCACTCTTTCTGTTTGTCCATCGGTTTGAGGGTGATAGACGGTGCTGAACAACAATTTGGTCTCCAATCCAACCATCAGTGATTTCCAAAAATTTGAAGTAAATTTTGTGTCTCTGTCAGATATTATCTCTTTTGGCATACCGTGTAGTCTGAATACCTCTTTCATGAATACCTGGGCGATATCTATCGCCTTGCAGGTCGATTTGACGGGGATTAAATGAGCAGACTTTCTCAATTTATCCACCACTACCATAATGGCGTCATTTTGTTTGGTTGAAGTTGGTAATCCAATGATAAAATCCATGGAGATGGTTTCCCATTTCCATTCTAGGATGGATAAAGGGTGTAATAGTCCTACTGGGTGTCGATGTTCTGCTTTAACCTATTGGCACTCTATGCATTGGGCCAAATATTTGGTTGTGTCCTTCTTCAATCCAGGCCAATAAAATTGTTTCCGGGTGGCAGTGATCATTTTCTGGTATCCTGGGTGACCGGTGTAAGGTATTTTATGTAGTTCATCCATGATGAACCTCTTCAAGTCGTCACGATTTGGAATGTACAGTCTATCTCTATAAGTGAATAGACCTCCTTTGGTCATCTGGTAGCCTTCATATTTTTCTCCAGCGGGTTCTTACTATAGGTATAGGATCACAGTCTGAACGAAGGAATCTATTTCTTGTGCATTTCTGACTCTATTCTTGACATCTGTCTCGCATGTACTCACCGCTGCCAGGTGAATTGTTTTCATGCTTCTGCTAAGGGCATCGGCCACCCTATTTTCCTTCCCTTTGATGTGTTTGATTTCAAAATCAAATTCGCTAAGGAGGGCCATCCATATAGCTTGTCTAGCGTTGAGCTTTGGTTGGTCGAACAAATACCGTAATCCACAGTGATCTGTCATAAGTACAAATTTTCATCCCAAGAGGTAATGCCTCCACATTTTTAAGGCATGCACTATGGCAGCCAGTTCTAGATCATGAGTCACATAGTTG
>JASDQU010589534.1:13677-34261 GCA_032191745.1 Picea mariana
TGGAAGGGCATGAGGTCCATATCTTCAAAGGTTGGAATTTTGCTACTTGTGTGAAGCCAGGGAAGTTAGGGAAGAATATGGCTTGGGCACATATCAGAGACCACTAGGTTCCCCCATAGGAGGGGTTTATAAAACTTAATTTTGATGGTGCATCTAAGGGAAACTCGAGTGTTGCAGGGAAGGGAGGGGTATTCTACGATCATAATGAAGAATTGATTCTAGTGTATGCATCCAACCTGGGAATTTCAACAAATAGCATGGTAGTATTAGCAGGCCTTCTTTGTGGTATAATGATCGCTCAGAAATATGGGTTCCAGGCCCTGGAGGTGGAAGGGGACTCTCAAGTGTTTCTCTTGGCACTGAGGAAAATCTTGAATGGGGTTCATCTTGATAGGGTTTTGAGCCACTGGATATTGAGCCATGGGCTAGCAGAGTTAGGTCATATGGTGAAGTCTCTAGTGGCCATCATCCCAAAGACTGTTCACAAGAAAGCTAATTCTATGGCGGATTGCATGGCGAATGTTGGTGTCACCATGCATGACCTCTATAAAATCTAGTGGTAGGGGGACCCACTACAAGAATGGGTGAGTGACTAACTAGACATATGTTTCCAGGTGGATCTCTCTTCGGGGAGGGGACGAACATCATAAGGGATGGTGATAGCCCAAGTAATCGGTACGATACCCAAGGTGGGAAAGGAGGGTAGGTGTCCCACAACTCTCATGGAAGAAGGCAGTGATGGTATGTCACCTCTCGATGGACATGAAATATTTTAGATGGATGGGGAGTGAAGGATTCCACATGAGGGGAACCATTGTGATCATGCATGGGAGAAGCGATTTTCCCCACAAAACCAACACAATGTAGTTAATCCCAATATAAGAGAAGGATAATTTTCAAGCTTGGATGAGCCTTGGCAACTTCAAGATAGAGTTAAGAGGATCGTTGATGTGTGGGATCATGATGGAGAGATCTACGATTCACAGGTGGGAAGTTTTACTCCGTAATACTAACCATTTTGGTTACATTTATGATGAGGAAATAATCGATAAAAGAGGAAAAGGGTTAGCCAACTCCAAAGTATTGTTCCTATTGTTCCACTTTTCCCCGTTTCCCCCCAACCTTCTCTTCGATCCTAGGCACAAATATATCAAAGGATAGAGGATGGATCAACATTGGAAGAAGAAGACAAAAGTTCTCTTTGTAGTTCATCATGATAAGGAGGCATCTTCGTCTAACCCACAAGAGTTGAGAAAGATGCTAGTGATGTAGAGGCTTGATTCTGGGATTTATGTTCGGACGAGGAAATCCAAACCACCACATTTCAGGAAAACTTGGTTAAATACTAATGAAAGGAAATTACAGAGTCAGAGATCATAGTTGAAGAAATGAATTGGGTGGTATACACGGTGCATTCCAGAACATATTGGATGGTGAAGGCATTAGTTGGTCAAGCTCTTAGCAAGACCAAGACATACCATGGTGAGCTCCTCCATACTTCAGTTTGATGGAAACATATTGGATGGTGAAGGCATTGGTTGGTCAAGCTCTTAGCAAGACCAAGAGATACCATGGTGAGCTCCTCCATACTTCAGGTTGATGGAAACATATTGGATGGTGAAGGCATTGGTTGATCAATCTCTTAGCAAGACCAAGAGATACCGTGGTGAGCTCCTCCATGCCATACATATTCTGGAGGGTAAATTTGAGCTTTATCATAGGTCACAACATGAAATCAAGTTTCATGTTACCCATCCATGCAACAATCTAGAGTAGTAGGAGAATAGACTAGGTGATCAGAGCCCTCCAAGTTCGGTCAACTATCCCATAATGGTGGATGATGACCAGAACACTAGAACTAAGAGATTGTCTGATAGTGTGCCATCACCCAACTATGGCCCGCAAGCAAAGGAGGAACCATAATATTAGGCACGAGTTTCCTTCTCTGGTGTCTTGTTTTCGTTTAGGTTCTATTTAGCATTTTCAGTTTGTTATAACTTCTATTTTTCCATCTATATCCATACCCAAATAGGCTTCGGTCTTAGTTAACATGGACAAGTATTTGGAACTCTGGTTATTATCTTGATATTACTTGGGTTTTATATGGGATTGAACAAGGTTTGGGGGTCTAGTTTCTAGTTTTGGAAGACCCCCCTGTTCAGATTTTTGTACAATATTTGTGATATAATAGAAGCTTAATATCCTCCCTTTTAGATTAAAAAAAAGATACATGTAATAAATAATATGCATAATACATTATGATCAATCTCAATATGTCTTCTTCAACTTTTCATTTTTCCACACATGTCAACTTTCCCATCTTTTAATATTGATCGTCTAAGAAATGAGGTTGAAATCAAACATCATTCAAACCTTTAACTCAAGATATTGCAGTAAAGGTCACACATTGTCTTTCTTTCTTTCCAATATTAATAGTTTCTTTTTACAACATCATATGTTTTCCATAATTCTATTTGCAACATATCGTGTTCTCTACTCTTAGATTAAATGCATTCTATACATCAATGCATTATATATAGCTTAAGTTCTTTGTATTTTAGAATTACAATTCTCAATGTCTTAAAATTTGTAGAATTATAATTTTTAATGTAAAGTTAAGTTGCTAGATTATAATTTTAGTCACTTAATTTAGAATACTAATTTATTCTATAATAGGTTTCATTATTATGTATTTTCTATTATTTATTTTTATCATTAGTGATTTATTGAATTGTAGCACTTGATTTATTGAGAGAAAACCTAATGACAAATTCAATGTTATATAATGATTATAAATTATATTCATGCATCAAACCAATAGATGGTTATTTGTATACAAGCAAACAAATTCTTTAAAAACTAAAAATTAAAGGAATTATAATCCCCATTTCCTAATACATATTTACATATATGAATATAATTTCTTATCATATATTTGTCTTAACTAGAATAGGAAGATATTATTTTTATAGTATAAGTAAGGAAAACATTCAACCCAATGATCTAGGATGTATTGAGCTTGAAAATGCTCAGCATGAATATGATTGGTTCAAGTGTCACAACATAAAAACCTACTACAAATTTTTGATAGCCCCCAGCTTTAATAATACTAATTTTGTTGAAACTAATATAGACAAGTTGCTTACCTTTATAGTTTTTAGCAGCCATGAGTCATGTTCCAAGGGGTGCATTAACATTTTATTTTTCTATGATGTATGCATTGATGAATACTTGGCATTATTCTCTTTGCTTGTATTCTTACAATGGAAACCTATTTAAGCCATGCATTTAATATTAGCAATATCCTAGACAAAAATTCCTAGATAATTTTGCATGCCTCTCCTAGGTTGTGAGCTAAAAGAAAGACAATCTTGAATAAATATTTGGAAGGTGTTGAAATGATGTGTAAGTGGTTGGACCATGATCTTTCTGAGTGAAAAAATAATGTTTTTTTATTGAATCCTAGCTGGCAAGTGAGTTTAATGTGTCAAGAGATCTATCTACACAGTTAAATAGCTAATCACATGAAGGGTGAAGAGTCAAAATATATGGGTTGAAAATAAAAAAGGGAATTACTTTAATAACTAGGCACAAAAAAACATTAAATAAATATGAATAGTTAGTAGTCATCCCCTATTAAGATTGTAAAGGTTATTTATTTCCTTGTCCACCAATTGCTAAAGCATATATCAAAATAGAGGTAAGAATTGAGAAAGGAAGTGCAATTAATGAAGGGGGCTTGCATATATTTCTTATAGGGATATGAATTATTGCTAGCAGTGGAGCAAGGTCTATGATATTGTGGTGACACTATTATGGCCATGGATATTGGGGTGACACTTCCACTCCTTCTATGCAGTACCATCCAGTAACCATCTACAAGACTTTGTCAACATTGCGAGAATCTTCCCACAATTTTTTACTCCAGATGATACAAATATTTTGGACAACCCCTGCACACTTCAGGAGGTCCTTGGGGATCTAAAATCCTTCAGCAAAGACAAAAGCCCAGGCCCCGATGGCTGGACTGTCAAATTTTATTTACACTTCTTCGACTTGGTAGGGTCCAACCTGCTAGAGCTTGTTGAGGACTCCAGGTTCAGGGGAAGAATATCTGGTGCCCTCAACTCAACTTTTCTAATGCTCATTCCCAAAGACAATAATCCATCAACCTTTGGGGACTACAAACCGATCACCCTTTGCAACCTTTGTTACAAGTTGATCACTAAAATTATTGCAAACCAGATCAAGCCCATCCTCTCGAGATCTCTCTCTGGCGAATAACTCGGCTTCTTAAAAGGGAGGTAGATTCTAGATGCCATTGGTAGAGTGCCTCCACAACATCAAGACCAAACAAACTAAGGCTCTCATTTTAAAACTAGACCTCAGAAAATCCTTCGACTGTATTGATTGGGACTACCTCAGACTTATCCTCACCCAGTCTGGCTTCAGTGTTCCCTTCATCAAATGGATCATGAGTGGAGTGACCTCTACAAATTTCTCGGTCTTATTCAATGGTGAGCCCTCCCCTTTTTTCCATAGTGGTAGAGGTTTGAGGCAGGGTTGTCCTCTCTACCCCCTCCTCTTCATTCTGGCCATGGAATGCCTCTCACTACTCCTCAAACAGAAACAATTTGAAGGGAAGATCACTGGTATAAAAGTTTCCAGAGTTATCAAGATCCTTCACCTTTTTTTCTCTGATGATGTTCTAATTATGACAACTGGATCCACTAAGGAATGGACATAGATCAACACCCTACTTAAGACATTATGCAATGATTCGGGACTTTTGATTAACTAGAACAAATCATCTTTTAATTATGCAAATCTACAGGATCAAATGCTCACTCTTCTTAAAGCTCTTATCCCACATAGCTTCCTACATCTCTTAGAAGGCTTCAATTACCTTGAGTACTTTTTAAAAGCAGAAACACTCAAGCCTTGAGAGTGGAATTGGCTCCTCGACAAAGTTGAAAAAATAATCTTCCATTGGTGTAACCGTTGGCTCACCTTAAGAGGACGTTACACTCTTCTCAAAGGGGTTCTGCAAGGCCAGCCTATTTTTTGGATGGTGTTAGCTGCCATTCCTACATTTGTCCTCGATAAGCTCAGAAAGATCTTATTCAATTTTCTTTGGTTTGGGTTCTCATACCACCATCGACAACATCTATACAGTTGGGAAACTCTTGCTAAACCCAAAAGAAAAGGAGTTTGGGGGATCAGGAGCCTCTCCCACTTTGCACAAGCACTAGCGACCAATAATCTATGGCGTGCCATAACTCAAAAAGGGATATTGCACTATGTTTTAAAAGACAAATATTTATCACACACCACCAGTCTCCTGACTCAAATCAGCAATGTATCCGCCCAGATCAACATCAAATCTCTGGAAGAACCTCAACAAATCTGCGCGTTGGATTCACTCTTTCCTTGGCTGGATTCCGGGATCAGGGCACTCCATCCTCCTGGGAAAGGATCTAATAGTAGGTATGGAACATCACTCTTTGCTCTCTCCACAACTCATTCTCTTTTTAAATTCAAAAAATATACACTATCTTTTCCATGCGTCAGAGATCCACCGAATCGGCTTCCCATTAAACAAGTGGATCTCCAGTCTAAATCTCGATCTGCCTGCCACACTTGCACCGGAATGGAATAGATATTTCCATCATCTTTCCAGCACAGGTATTCATCTCCACGAATCTGAAGACTATCCGACTTGGACGGGAGGGTATCGTTCAGGTTTTCTTTCCTCTTGCAATGTCTACACATAAATTGCTAACTACCACTGGCCAATTAACACAGGTGGTTGGAAATATAAGCTTTGGAACTGGTCCTTACCCCTTAAGCTCAAACTCTTTTTCTGGCTCTCCATCGATAATAAAATTAATACCTGGGACGTTCTCATGGAAAAAGGTAGGATCAGACCGAATGTCTGCCACCTCTGCTTACTAGAAGAAGAAACTGTTCAACACTTATTTATCCACTGTGGTTTTACCCGAGATGTTTGGACTTACATCTCGTCAACACTAAAATCCGTAGGATAAGATTCCATGGACTGGTTTGACGAAGCATCTCAACAAAATAGCTCACAAAGTGGTGCTGGCGGAACAATTCACATCTCACAAAACACTATTTGCATATGGACATTTAACTGTGGTCAGGGCATCAACACTTGGGAAGAATTATTGAGTGCCTGGGCAACCTTCTATTTGGCGTCACAAAACACTATTTGCATATGGACATTTAACTGTGGTCAGGGCATCAACACTTGGGAAGAATTATTGAGTGCCTGGGCCACCCTCTATTTGGCGTCCAAACTAGATATCGACATCCTTTTGCTGATTGGGGACTCTCGAATTATTATTGATTGGATCAACAATAAGAGTACTCTCCAGGTATCTGATCTTCTCAGTTGGAAGGAAAGGATCAAACAACTCCTTTCCTCTTTCACCAAGTTCATCTACAAACACACTATCCGAGAATATAACAAAAACACAAATTTTATCTATAAAACTGCTCTCAATAAAAAAAACTTAAAATCATATCATACAATCTATGGGTTGATGGGCATGAGGGCCCTACACACGTCCTACATTTTTTTTTAAATCATCCACCTCCAACACTCTTCAAAGAGCTGCATTAGTTTTCCAGATTCCATCTTCTGAAGAGCTCAGCCAAGTACAAATCAGAACAATATATTCACTCAACACTTCGGTTTTTTATCTCTTATGGCAGCCAACCCTCCCCTGTTATACTTAATAGTTTGGACTGTAATTCCTCAGCATTTTCCAGGACTATATCTAGCTTGAATTTCTGTAATATCTCGATCAGAAAACAAAATTATATTATTAATATAATTTGAGAAATTTTTTATGCCGAAAAAAAGTCACCAAGATAACTTCCATCCTTAACAAAGTAATTCCATAGTTTTAACCTTATTAAAAAAACATGTATTATTATTTCATACTCTCAATTAATTATTCATACTTGCATTAAAAGAGTTGGATGTCCACTTTGTTATATATTCATTTTTCTTTTATAATTTTCCATTATGGATATGTAATGAATGATATTTTGTTTTCAATTCATGCATTGTTCGCTTTCATGTTTAACTATAATGAAATGGAATAAAAAAGATACACTCTTAGGTTTAGGTGTAATATTTCATATTAAGAAGCATCAATCAACAAGAACAATAGTATTATTATCATTAAAAAAATGCAGGTTAAAAAGCACTAACAATATTATTATTATTAGAGGAATGCTAATAAAAGAATTAGAAGCATTAAAAATATTGTCATGCTTCAACATAGGTTAGACCATAACATGGATGAGTTTTCATGATCTCTAGATGAACTTTTAATAGTGTCTATCATATATGGGATAGTTTTAAGGATGAAATTTTATCTTCAAATGTAAAAACTTTAGTGAATTTTACTAGTCTTTAATATGCAAACTATAAAATGTTTGGCGATATTTTTGTAAAAATATTCAACTTTCTAAGAATTTTATATAGTTTCTATAAAATTTGGGCTATTTTTAAGGTAAAATAATTTTTTCTATAGAATTTGGGCTAATTATTTTTAGAAAAAATTGAAGTTTGCAAAAATGTTTTTGGGAAAAGAATGGAAAATTAACCCATGGGCGAAATTTAGCCCCTAAATTTTTCCTATAGATGATATTATTTTTCTAAAGCATTTTGTAATATGGTAATAAACATTGTAACTCTTGGAATTAGGTAATGAATTTGAGGTCCATAGATACCATGCCTATTAGTTAATCAATAAATGAGAAGAGGTTTTATGTTATAGCTTGTGATTTTTATTGGTTTGGTAACATATTATAATTATGTTAATAGGTGTTTATATTATAAGAAATTTATTTCGAACTTCCATCTAACAAATTATCATCTATAATCTAGAGAGTAGTATCAAGAATGCCACATCAAAAGTTATATGATGAATAAGGTGAATAGTAATAAAGTAGTAATGTTCAATGATAAAGAAGGTGAATAGTAAAAGAGTAATAAGATGTGTGTAACAAATAACATGTATAATACATTATGATTAATCTGGATATGTCTTCTTCAACTTTTCATTTTTCTACACATGTCAACTTCCCTATCTTTTCATATTGAGTATATGAGAAATGAGGTTGAAATCAAACACCATTCAAACCTTTAACTCGATATATTGCACTAAAGGTCATACACTGTCTTTCTTTCTTTCCAATATTAATAGTTTCTTTCTACAACATCATATGTTTCACATAATTCTATTTGCAATATATAGCATGCTCTACTCTTGGTTTAAATGCATTGTATACATCAATGCATTATATATATTATATATATCTTAAGCTCTTTGTATTTTAGAATTACAATTCTCAATGCCCTAAAATTTATAGAATTAGAATTTTTAATGTAAAGTTAAGTGGCTATATTGCAATTTTAGTCACTTAACTTAGAATACTAATTTATTCTATAGTAGGTTTCACTATCATCTATTTTCTATTTTTTGTTTATCATCAATGATTTATTGAATGGTTGCACTTGATTTATTGAGAGAAAACATATGATATGCAATGATATATAATGATTATAGATTATATTCATGCATTGATTGATGGTTATTTATATAAAAGCAAACGAATTATCTAAAAACTAAAAATTAAAGGAATTAGAATCCCCATTTCTTACTACAGATTTAAGTATTTGAATATCATTTCTTATCATATATTTTTCTTAACTAAAATATGAAAACATTATTTTTCTAATATAATTAAAGAAAACATTCAACGAAATGATCCAGGATGTCTTGACCTTGAAAATGCTCAATATGAATATGATTGGTTCATTTTTCACAACAAAGCAACATAATACAAATTTTTGATAGCCCTTAGTTTTAATAATACTAACTTTGTTGAAGGTTCAAACTATCTTTGGAGCTAGGGTTTCCATGAGCTAGCATTTTCATGGGCTGCATGCTCTACCCTCTACGGCGTCAATCCCTCCTCTGCAAAAATTTGCGTAGCACTATACCCGTGTTCTCGGTCGGTCCTGCCCGCACAACATGACCTCAAACGGAGGGGTGAAAACCCCCTCTTAAAGGAATGCCACAATAAATAGAAAGGATGGGTTTAGGGCCCGACAACCCTCCTTCGAACCACCACCGCACCTCAGAGAACACCTACTACAAGAAGAACAAAGATCAGAAAAAGTATGGACATGGAAGTCGAGCCGTCGCATCCAAAGGCATATCGGAACTGGGAACCAGGTAAATGCATACCTCAAGTGCCAACAACACCAAAATATGTAATAAAATCTACAAGGGTATGAGAACATACCCAATTTATGAAAGAACATGCTTTGATCTCTAGCCATTAGAGAGGGCTCTCACAAAATGGATCAAGCATTGGTGGAATCCAAAAGGTGACTATGAGTTGCAACTAAGCTCGAAGGGATTCTTCACAATCATACTCTACAGCCCGGAGGATAAACATAGGATTTTCAAAAATGGTCCCTACTTCTACAACTCGACTAGATTGTATCTTCGGTTATGGACAAATCATTTTTGCTGGGAAAAATAAGACTTTTCTTGTGCCCCGGTCTGGATATGCCTATACTCCCTTCCCCAGGAGTTCTGGCTCGAGGAAATCCTGACGGGCATTGGAAATATGCTAGGAAGGTATGTCAAATCCTCATAAGCCACGAAGCAAATAAAATACACTTCCTATGCATGAATCTATGTTTACATGAACATCTCAAAATCTCTTCTAGTATCTGTTACCATAGAGTATCAAGATAAAGAATTGAAACAGACCATAGACTACAAACACATCCCTTTCAGATGCTAGAAATGTCATGAACATGGGCATCTCTTCAGAGACTTCCCCCTCAATGAACCAAATCGACCAACAACAGAGGAAACACAATAAGATGGCTTCACCCACATGCAGGGATGAAGGAAGCACACATCGAAAAAAACCACGCAGATAGGAATCAAGAAGATCCCAACTAACAACTCCTTCGACGCTCTCAACAAACTACCAGGCACAGAGAAAGTGGAAAACCCCCAAAAAACTAGAGAACCAGGCAAAGGAAGTGGTAAGGAAAAGAAAACCCTCGATCCAATTTTAGAATAGATCTCAAGCCATAATCCCTAAGCCTACATAGTACCAGGAAAAACCCCAAACGACGATGGCAGTGACATCATAATGTAGATATATGAAAAGGAACTTAAGGACATTGACCTCGACAAGTTGGAGGATGAATTCAACCAGAAATAACTACAGTCCATCTCGGTGGAGCAACTTAGAAAATTTCACAAAGTTTTCATTGACTCCACAGCAGGGGCCACCTCTCACCTAGGCATACACCTGGAGCCGGATCCAGATCCCAAGCGAAACCAAAAAGAAGGCAAGAGATGGGGGTGCAAGTTGGCACACCAACTAATCAAAGAGGTAGGAAAATTCATGATTAACTCAGGGAAAATACATCGCCTCTCGAAAGGCTCTTTTCTCTCTCCCTGCAATTAAATATAATGAAGTTCATCACTTGGAATATTAGAGGTCTCAATGGAATATCCAAACAAAGGATCCTTTGAAATTGTGTTAAATAAAAAAACCATGATATTTTATTACTTTAGGAAACCAAATGTGCAGGCAATATGGCATAAGAAACATTCAAAAGATGTTGGAGGCACTATAACTTCACCTACACTGACTCCAAGGGGGCAGTGAAGGGATTAACCATCCTCTAGAACCCGATCACAATCATTTTGGAACCATCCTATTCAATAGTGGGGATGCTCATCGCTAATTACAGAACCATATGATCTAGCAAAGCAGGAGTCATTACTAATGCTTATGGCCCTCAACTCAATCAAGAGAAAGATCACTTATTAGAATGTATTTCTTACATCAACACACTAAGAGGAAAAGAGTGATGGATCTTGGGAGGATATTTCAACATCATCCTCACCCTAGAGGAAAAAAGTGGGGGTCTGAAGCGCTTGGACCAAGACAACAACAAGTTTCGCCAACTTATAGATAGCCTCAATCTAATCGACATTGAGACAAGGAATGACCCCTTTACTTGGACCAACAAACGATTTGGGAATCAATACATTGCTAGTTTCCTGGATTGTTTTCTAATTTTGGAAAACATAATGCTTGAAGGCCCACTGATTGAGGTGGACATCATCCCAAAATACGGCTTAGATCACTGGCCAGTCCAACTTTAGGTAGAGACAACAACAACACCAAAGTATAAACCCTTCTGCTTTTAGAAATTATGGTTAACTCACCTAGACTTCTTGGAGCTTTCCCCTACCTAGTGGGCCAATGTAGAAATTGAATATAGCACACAAATGTATAAATTTCAACAGCGCCTAAAAAATTTCAAACAACAGCTTCGAGATTGGAACAAAAACGTATTTGGTGACATTTTCCTTGCTAAAAAATCCCTTGAACAATGACCAGAGGATATTCAACAGGATTCCATTGTCTCAGGATACTCGAAAGCCTTGATATAGGAGGAAACGACTCTAAAGAAGCAACTTGCAGAATGCCAAAAACAGGAGGAGATTCTTTGGAAGTAGAAATATTGGGTCCAATGGCTAAAGGAAGGGGAAAAAATATAAATTTCTTCCATCGCTCCATGATCCATAGACGGTACATCAACCACATTACAAAACTTGAGGACTCACAGGGAAACACTTTACTAGACCATGCAAACATTGAAGAAGAGTTAGTCACCTACTACAAAGATCTTCTCTCAGAGCCTCCTTTTGATAGAATGCCTATCATCCAAGGGATCACTCAACACATCCTCACCCTAATCACCCCTGAGCAAAATAAATCCCTTATGATACCGATCACACAGGAGGAGGTTGATCAATTTATTAAGGAAATGCCCTCGGGAAGACCCCAAGGCCAAATGGCTTCACCACTGACTTCTTCCATTACTGTTGGCCAATGTTTCGAGAAGAGGTTTGCCAACTGATGAAGGAATCCATAACCTCAAAGCAGGTTCTATCAACTCTTAATGCCACATTCCTCACCTTGATTCCTAAAGAGGAGCATGTCACCAACCCAAAGCATTTTCGGTCGATTTCTCTATGAAATGTCATCTATAAGATTATCACAAAGGTCATATCCCTCAAGCTCAAACCCATACTTCCATGCATCATCTCCAGGGAATAGTCAGGTTATGTGGAGGGGAGGCACATCATGGACATCGTAATCTTGGTGCATGAAATCATCCATTCACTCAAAAATACTCTGACTCCAGGTATGGTCATAAAGATTGACCTCTCTATATCATTTGAAAAACTAAGTTGTAAATACATGCATTCCATCCTTTTAGCCTTTGGGTTCATCATGGACTGGATAGACTGGATCATGAAAATCACCTCCTCATATTTTTTCTCCATCTTAGTCAATGGTGTCCCCTCTAGGCCCTTCTCCCCCACCTGGGGCATCCACCAAGGAGACCCGCTCTCCCCTTTCCTCTTTGTAATCATTGTTGAGGGTTTGGGGTGGTATTTATCCGTCTCAATCTCAAATGGCACCCTGTAAGGTCTTTCTATTCATGGGCTCCAACCGACTGCTTCTCACAACCAGTTTGTTGACGATACCTTTCTTTTGAACACCCCCACTGCCATTGAAGCTTCCAAACTCCACACCATTCTCTCAAACTTCAGTGACGCCTATGGTACCACCTTTAATCTGGAGAAACCACAACTCTTATTTTTCAACACTCCAACAAAAATCCAACAACACATTTCCGCCTCCTTGATATCCCTCATCACTCCCTTCCATCCAAGTACCTGGGACTACCCCTGACAGACTCAGTAGCTCAAAACACTTCTTGGAACTCCCTCATCCTCTCAATCTCCAATCACCTCATCTCCTGGACCTTTAGGACCCTCAATCTCCCTGTGAAGATTGTCCTCCTAAAATCAGTGCTTCAAGCCATTCTGACTTAAACTTTTTCAACTCTGGAAACTCCACAAATAGTCATCAAAAGCATAATAAATATCAAGCAGAACTTCCTCTGGCATGGCCATAAACATGGGAAAATTGTTGGGTATGTGTTATATTCTTTGCACGAGTAGTAGTGTCTCATTTTTGTTCCTCGATAAACATGTCACATTTTTTCCTCGTTTTAACTTTCTCCTTCTTCCCACTTACTATTTTGCAAATTAATCAAATATTGATATTGAACTTTTCAAAATAATATATATTAATATAATATTATTCAAACTATAATTTGAGAGAACAATGCTAGTAGAAACAAATAATTATCGGGTGGATGGATGAACTGATCGATGAAGCTAGGGTTTCCAAAGCTTTCACTATTGAATCATGGAAGAAGATCTTATAGATTACGGGAAGAATGAGGTGTGGGATTCTCCAACGATCTTCAAGGCATGTTAGGAATTCAAGGAAGCAATGAGGTGCACTAGGAATTACAATTCAATGTTGAAGGGGGAGGAGGATACGGTGCTTGCGTCTTCTATAATTGTCAGGTCGCAAGAAGACAAGAAGGAAGACATGGTTTTCTCTTGGAAATATTTATCATATCAATTGGATTTGACAGTAGCTCCAACAATGGTGAATCCACCTAGAAATAATTCAAAGAACATTGTTAGTGAACCTATCCATCTCTTGGTGGGTATGCAAGGGCCTAAAATATCGAAATTCCTAAACCCTACTTTGTCTCTGCAAGCTAGAAATATTGATTTTTTTTATTTTATCTCTCAAAGACCCATTTCCTCAAGAAGAAGATGGCATGAACCTGCTTTGTGTAAACAAGCATTCACTGAAAAGGAAGGTCAAATTCTTGAAAGACCATGGGGACAAGGTGAAATTGGTTCTAGGTCATGATACTATTGGACACACCTACCACACTTAGAGGGGGGGGTGAATGAGTGTGGGGCTCTTTTTCCCAAAACTTCCCTCTTCACATAAAACTCCTTAGTTAACATTCAACATTTATTCATTACCCATTGTTTTCATTTATAACCAGTTAGATGTGAACATATATCAACAACATATTTCAGCAATACATATCATCAATAAGTCATCACCACAAGTAACGCAAGGAACACAATATGTATGTACAATTTTTCATTTTATTATGGACAACAATCCAGGGTTTATCAGCAACAACTGAATACAGAACAACTCTACAAGAGCACCAGCTCTATAATGCAAGACTTAGCTTACACCCTCACCACCAACTAATATGAGGCAACAATCCTAAATAGATATCAATATGTCAATAGGTACGCGACCTGTTAGTAGTGCAACCCACGTGTGAAAGTGCCCTAGCTCACTGCAGCCCACGTGTGCACGCGGCCAATGTATAATGCAACATGAGTATGCTTCTGAGAAAATAGGGCTTTGCTTTGCTTCACATGCTCAGATCCTCTACAACCTACAATCTCTTTCTCTTTTGTATTCCACTGTTCAAACTGACCCACAGCTAATCACAACATCTCCAAGATCTCCAATAGCTTGCTCATGCTCCACAATAGATCAACATGAATGCTATCTCAAACATGTATAAGCATCTAGTATACCATAGAAATCATGTCACCACTAAATCACAAGAGTACTAATCACTCCATCAACCAAGTCAACCAAACTAAAACATATCATAGAAGTCATACCAAGAACTCCCTAAGCATTCCCATCACATCAAACAATAGTATTCATAAAGACAATAATGTAATAATACCAGTGTCTTAGTGATAGATATGATTCCATAGAATGCAGATCTAGAACTTGCCTAATCATCCAAGAGCTTGGCACTAGCTCAAACACAAGTCTTCATATTTTTATCCACCATACGCTCCCTGTCTTCAGACAACCCATGTATACCTTAATGCATACGCACCCTATGAACAAACCTCCCACGTACACATCAGAAACTAGGGTTTCTGAAGTTCCGAGAATTTTTCCGTCAAGATCTCCAACATTGCCGAAACTTTGATGTGCCCATGAGATCCTCTTCTCGCTCTCTTCCTCAGAATAGATCTTCAATCATGCTCAAGAGATCCCCACCAATAATGCTCAAGAAATCTCTCCATCAATACTCCAAAATATATTAACAAGAAACTCTCCATTTATCCACAAAAAGGATGATATACAAGAGACCATAGCTATCTTATTTATACTTTCATCTTCTAGGTCACTTACCCATTTTTAGGTTACCTAACCCATTTCTAGGTCACTTAATCTATTTTCCATATTTTAGGGTTAACCACTTTCCATGAATAGAAAGTTCTCCAATACTTTATCATTTAAATATTCCTTCTTGATTTTGTCACTTTACTTTATCATTTAAATAATCCATCTTGATTTTGTCACTTTAATTTATAATTTAAATAGTGATTTCTTCTTTTCAAGCACTTTGACTTCTTTGACCTTGGGGGCTTCAATCCTTCATATGGGGGTCCTCCAACTTCATAAGGCCATATCTCTCAAACCATGAGGAGTTATGTGACATTCCACATACCACCGGAAATGGCATGACAAGAACTATCCATCTAGGATAGTTTCACCAATAACTTCATTGATCTCCATCTCATTATTCCATATACAAGCATGGGTTCTCCAACCATTATTCTAGGATAACTCAATCCGTAAAGCGTCTTCCCATGAGGGCTTTCACCATAAGGGGACCACTTTGGAGTTCATCCATTTGTGCACCTTATCAATCATGATAAGACAATAATGAGTCATCTTTTCATCAAACAAACTATGTATCATCATTTATCAATGACAACTCATTGATCCATATTCATCTATACATCATATCAATGATCCATCTTTATCAATTGGTTTCCACTTTGACATCTATCATTCTCATCAAGGACAATACATATACATTGTTCATCAATCATCAATCAATCAATTACTTGACATCAATCAATAAAACCATTTACATCAATGACATATGATCCAACAATCTCCCAAATAATCAAACCATTGGCATCAATGACAATGACAACATGATCCAATAATCTCCCCCTTTGGCATTGATGGAAATACCAACATTGATGTCAACACCAATTACCAATTATCGATGTCAACATGTAGATAAGGCATGCTCTACATCAATAGTCAATGTGACTATTTCTCCACATCAATCTCTCCCCATCAATAGACATCAATTACATCAATGTGATTAACTCTCCCCCTTTGACATCAATGGCAAAGGGTCATTCTCCTCTTGGGGCTGCTCCCCCTATCTGAATGCCTTTGATCTTCCTCTGAATAATCTCTCCCCTTTTGAACAAGGGATATCACTCTGATGTAATGTTGAATATACATCGAACATACTCCCCCTGTGACCATCGCTCCTCCTAGAATTATGCCTATGTTCTCTTTCTTCAAATATAGGGATCTTTTCTAGGAATGCATTTGATAAATATCTCCTCCTAGAATCATGGGAAGAAGAATGACTCCCCCTAAGGGTATGTCTCCCCCCTATCTTCTCTACAAGATGAACAATATGCTACCATATGACAATCCTTGGACCTGTGCATGCATCAACCTTGTGTGATACCGTACATCATGAAACAAAATATATGTCATCAATGAAATAGAGAATCATGAACAATATATCAACCAAGTACATCATGTACCAAAATGTCCCCACCATGCACAACACCCATGTACATCAACCATGTACATCAACAATGTGCCAAAAGATATCTTCCATGAAATGTATCCACCATATGACAACATATGCATCTACCAATATGCCAACAATGTGCATCTATCAATATGATAAACAAATACCATCTATGAGTGTACCATCATGCATCATCACTTGCACCAAGCAAGTATGTCAACCATGCATCAACAAGCTATGACTCCCAATGATGTACAACATGACTATCAACTCAACTCACCAACTACATGTCTCAATGTGTAGCCCATCCACATACAAAATGAATACACCATGATATCCAACAATACCATATGCTTCCAATAATACATCATAAGATATATCAATGAAACTTGAATTATGTACCAGTCATGTACCCCAACAGCTTATTTTACATAATTCAATAGATGAGCATTTGATCAACATCAATCCATATTCAGGGTTAGTGTCATGCACCCAATATTTATTTTATATCATAACCTTGTGTGATCTAACTTAGAACCATGAAAACTTGCAGAAAATAGTGTCAGAACCTGCAATAAACAATGCCAGACCCTGCAACACAGAGTTATACCATTACATCAAGCTGCAACCCATGTGCATTGCCTTTTTCCCAAGGCTTTACCACATATACGCGGCCTGCTACACAACAGAGCATATATGTACGCGACCTATGCAAGGTCAGCCAACATATGCACACGACTGTCACCACTATCACTCGTGTATTCCTCAGTAGATGTCATACTTAATATTCCCTTCAGTATTTCATTCTGTTCTGGCTATTTTGTCTTCTTCACCCACTTTTGTAGATGACCCTTCTCCTCAGAACTTGATCTTTGAGAATCCATATTTTCAAATATGTCTCCCTTTCTTACTTCATTTCTTCTTCTAGCCATGCTATGTGAAGTCCTCATCATGGAATTTCTTCTTGTGTTCTAGCACTCTTGGGATTTGTGGCCAAATCCACTACAGTTGTAGCATCTCATGGTGTTACAGTGAACATCAACGTGTCCTACTTGATCACATCTCCAACACCTCATGGTGTTATCAAATCTTCCATTATATCTCCTTTCATAAGATCTACACTCAAAATATTTGTGACCATATCCATTACATGAATAACAATGCCTATAAAAAATACTTTCATACCTTTGCTTTGGTGTCCCAAGAATAGCTTCTTGATGTCTTCCTTGCTTTGTTCTTTTGAAATTTTCTTTGNATAGACTTACCTCATGCTTCTTTGAGGTGCTTGCTTCAGCATGTGTATCTTCTCCTTTGTATCCAAGACCTGATTTATCACATGGTGGTCTTTGACTTTCCAATTTCCCATCCAAGATTCTTGAGCTATTCAAGAATTTGTTTGACTTATCTACCTTCTTTCTAAGGTCAAAAATTTCAGCTTATAGCTTACACATGACTTCTTCCTTTTCATTTATTTGAATCTTCAATAGTTCCTCTATTCTTTTGGCTTATTCAATTTGGGTCTTGAGATGAATAATGGTTTCAAAAATTTTGCTAATATCATCATCTATATTCATATCTTCTTTTCCATTCTTTAGTCTTGTGATCTCTTCTTCCTTTTCTTCTAATTTAGAACTCTCTTCTTGTTCTTTGAGCATCCCCTTTAACTTCAAGATGTACCTTTGAATCCTCCTAAGAAACTTCTTAGTGTTATCCTTATAGTGTGTATAAATATGATCACTCCTATACATGTATAAACCCTCTTCAAATTCCTTTTGAAGTTCTAATAGATTTCATTCTATTCTTTCCATGGGATAACTATCATCAAACTTTACACAAATTGTTTCTAGATCATTTTCTTCACTTGAGAAAAATTCAACATCATCACACTTTGAATCATTTCAATCAAGAGTCTTGGGAGATTCTTTACCTTCAATATCTTCCTTCTTGCCAACACCATCACATGATTTTTTTCCTTCATTTGAAATGTCTTCAACATCCTTCCTTTGTGCTATCATCACTTGATTATTTATCTTCACTTGAAATGTTTTCAAAATCACATTTAGAAACAATGCATTCAAGAGTTTTTGACAATTCTTTACCTTTGATGATCTTGATGGAGTGGTCTTCAATTTCTTCCTTCTCCTTCTTTCTTTGATATGTCTCCTCTAGCTTTAGCCATAGATCCTTTGCGGAAGTGCATTGTCCCATGCTCTCTTTTATAGGGCTTGGGAGTCAACTAAGAATGGTCTTGAGAGCCAATGCATAATTCTTCTTTCCTTCCCTTTGAGCTGCAAACTTTGACTTGTTCTTCAATGGAACCGATCCACCAATGGTTTCCTTCCAAATAGTTTCTCCCATTGTCTTCAAATATAATATCATCTATATTCTCCAAGTAGAATAGTCTTCCTCATCAAGGATTGGAACTTCATCATCCATTTGTGTGTCTATGGATATCCTTCAAGCTTGTTAAGGCTTGTAGTGAAGACCCGCTCTGATACCAATTTTTGGACACACCTACCACACTTAGAGGGGGGGGGGGTGAATGAGTGTGGGGCTCTTTTCCCCAAAAATTCTCTCTTCACATAAAACTCCTTAGTTAACATTCAAAATGTATTCATTACCCATTGCTGTCATTTATAACCAGTTAGATGTGAACATATATCAACCGTATATTTCAGCAATACATATTATCAATAAGTCATCACCATAAGTAACACAAGGAACACAAGATGTATGTACAATTTTTCTTTTTATTATGGACAACAATCCAAGGTTTATCAACAACAACTGAATAGAGTACAACTCTACAAGAGCACCAAATCTATAATGCAAGACTCAACTTACACCCTTAGCACCAACTGAGATGAGGCAACAATCCTCAACAGGTATCAATCTGTCAATAGGTACACGACCTGTCAGTAGTGCAGCCTGCGTGTGTACTTGCCCTAGCTCACCACAACCCGCATGTGCACGCGGCCAGTGTATAATGCAACATGTGTATGCTTCTGAGAAACTAGGGCTTTGCTTTGCTTCACATGCTCAAATCCTCTACAACCTGCAATCTCTTTCTCTTCGGTCTTCCACTGTCCAAAATGACCCACAACCAGTCACAACATCTCCAATATCTCCAATAGCTTGCTAATGCTCCACAATAGATCAATATGAATGATATCTCAAACATGTATAAGCATCTAGTATACCATAGAAATCATGTCACCACTGAATCAAAAGAGTACTGATCACTCCATCAACCAAGTCAACCAAAATGAACCATATCATAGAATTCATACCAAGAATGCCCTAAGAATTCCCATCACATCAAACAATAGTATTCATAAAGACAATAATGTAATCATACCAGTGTCTTAGTGATAGATCTGGGGCCATAGAATGCAGATCTGGAACCTACCTAATCATCAAAGAGCTTGGCACTAGCTCAAACACAAGTCTTCACCATTTTATCCACCATACGCTCCCTGTCTTCAGATAGCCTGCGTATACCTTAATGCATACGCACCCTAATCATAGACAACCCGTGTATACCTCAGAAACCAGGGTTTCTGAAGTTCCGAGAATTTTGCCGTCAAGATCTCCGACATTGTCGAAACTTTGATGCATCCATGAGATCCTCTTCTCACTGTCTTCCTTAGAATATATCTTCAATCATGCTCAAGATATCCACACCAATAATGCTCAAGAAAGCTCTCCATCAATACTCCAAAAGATATTCACAAGAATCCCTCCATTTATCCACAAAAAGGATGATATACAAGAGACCATATCTATCTTATTTATACTTTCATCTTCTAGGTTACTTAACCCATTTTTAGGTTACTTAACCCATTACTAGGTCACTTAACCTATTTTCCATATTTTAGGGTTAACCACTTTCCATGAATAGAAAGTTCTCCAATACTTTATCATTTAAATATT